>JAADXL010001150.1:0-10819 GCA_023337755.1 Pythium aristosporum
CAAGCGGATCCCCGGCTTGATCATCGACTGCGCAAATTTGCGCACGTGGCGATGGACCTCCGAGGCGTACCGCACTTTCTCGTACAGGTCTTCTTCAGCTCGCTCCCGCGCTCGTTTCTCGGCGCTGGTCTTGCGGTACGTGTTGAAGTCACCCGGGTGGTCCTGGATCTCTCCGACGGGGAACTTGCCATTGGGGAAGAGCTTGGCGACAGGGATCGTGGGCGGCTCGGTCTGACCAAAAGCAACGTAGCTGTCCGTGAAGCCCGAGACGCCGCGGAACGGAGGCGGCTTGGAGCCGGCGGTGGCGCCACCAGAAGCGGCGGCGGCGGCGGCAGCCTTGGCGGCCTTGCTCTTCTTCTTCTTCTTTTTCTTTTTCTTGTTCTTGGAGGCTGCACCTTCGCCACCGGCATTCTCCGCTTCCTCTTCGTCTTCTTCCTCGGCGTCTTCCGCCTCCACCTCCTCCTCGTGCATCTCCGCCTCCTTCGCTTCTTTCTCTGCAGCCGGCGGCGCCATAGTCGTCACTGGAGCTGCTCACTTGCGGTGTGATCTGCTTGAGTGGATCAGTCAGCCAGTGGGTGGCGTTGACAATACCACCTTGTTTTGGTAAAGCTGCTTTCTGCTCCCTCCATTTGGGTATCACCTATATCTGGTTCCCATCCCACTATATCACCTTGTTTTGGTAATATTCGTCAAACCCTTCCAAATCAGGTATCTGTTTGAAGAGGTAGACTGCCTTTGGTTATCGGGCCACTCATTCGCAGGTCGCGTGTGGTTGCGGACTCGTCCGAGAGGGAGAACGCAAAGGTGCGAGCAGCTACGGGCGCTGCATGTGCCGTTCCTAGTGATGCGGTGGACCTAATTGCGCTGCTCTATCCTTTGGCTATCTAGAAAGAAAGAATGCTGCAGCGATTCGCGAGTCGCACGGCGGCGTCGGCGGCGCGCCAGCGCGTCGCGAGCCAGGTCGTCAAGATCCCGTCGGCGGCTTTTGCGTCCAACGACTTTGACTTGGACGGCGACGTCGACATGGGCCCCTCTGCCGCGGAGGACCCGCTCTTTGACAAATTCAACAGCAAGAAGGACCCGACGCCGCGTCGCCAGCGCATGCCCGAGGCCGCGCGCAAGAGCCGCTTCCAGGCCATTGCGCCCGAGAACCGCGGCAAAGTGCGTCGCCGCATCTTGGAGGAATTCAAGGCGAGCGAAGTGTCCATCGAAGAGCACATTCCGGACGCCAACTTGCTCGAGGACATGCAAGAGCTCAACAAGGAGACCGAGGACATGGCGTTTTCCGACGAGGCCGACGAAGACGAGCTCAACCTCGGGCGGCTCGGCCTGCTGCGCCAAATTGTCCACGTCGACAAGGTGCAAAAAGTTACCACGCAGGGAAACATCCTGCGCTTCCGCGCCATGGTCATTGTGGGCAACCGCCGCGGCTGCGCCGGCTACGCCGTCGGCAAGGGCTCGTCGCCGCCCGAGGCCATTCTGCGCGGCACGAAGCTCGCCATGAAGAACTTTACCTTTGTCGACCGCTTCGATGACCGCACGCTCTTCCACGAGGTGCACGGCAAGTGGAACTCGTGCACACTGTTCATGCGTCCCGGTACGTGTCCTGATCTCCCTTGATGGATACATACAAATTACTGACCTGGTATCTCTTTCTCAACAGCGCCGGCCGGCAAGGGCCTCACTGTGAGCGACACGGTGGCCTGCGTGCTCGACTGCTTTGGCATCACGGACGTCGTGAGCAAGTGCCACGGCCAGCGCAACCCGTACACGGTCATCCGCGCGACCTTTAACGCGCTCACCAAGCACGAAACGGCTGAGGAGATCGCGCTCAAGACGGGCCACTCGCTTGTCGAGGTCAGCAAACTCGCCAAGCACCGTAGCCTGTAGACATGTGCCTCCTCTCTCGATAGGGAGTAGACTCGGGATCCGATAGGCCAGATATGACAAGAAGGTTGGATTTCTTTCCGATATTACGTCTCTATTAGAAGCAAGGGTCTCCGGGGATATTATGGCTTGGGGGCAAGTAGTTACTAACGTTAGTATGCTGCACTGACAGTAGGATTGTTTTTCTTCTTCTATTACGTGGAAGTCGCTGGCCGCTGGCGGAACCGGTCGCTTGCCTTGACCGCGTCCACGAACCAGTTCATTGCAGGTTCGATGCCTTCCCTGTTTTGTTGCATTGGTACACTGGTCAATAAATCCACCACATCAAACTCCCCTCAGACTCTACTGACCTCGTTAGTGCACACATGGAGAAGGCTGCGAACGGGCCTGAATGGGACCCAATGCCCATTCGTTCTTGCATCACCTCCACACTGTGTGCTCCCTGGAGATGAGGCGAAGGGGTCAGTCACGTCAAAACCCGCTGATGGTAGAGGCCTCCCAAGGTCGCACCTCGAGATCCTCCTTGTTCGCGAGCAATAGCAGTGGCACGTTCTGTAGTTCCGAGTGGGAGAGCATGGTCTCTATAATCACATCCAGAAGTGGTGTTGGTGAAATCCCCTCTAAAGAAACCCCACACAAGAGAGACGTACGCAGTGTGCTCTTGGCGTCTTCGAATCGCCGCTCGTTCGCTGAGTCCACGACGAACACGACACCGTGGCTCTCGCTGTAGTACTTGCTCCAGATCACACGTAACCGTTCCTGCGATCGCATCCACCAGCGTCAGCGTCTCCACAGTGGAATATGCTCGAAGGCGCCATTGGTACCTGGCCGCCGAGATCCCAAAAGATAATGCGGTTCCGCTTGATGTCCACGCGTGCGACTGCTCATACACACAGACTACCGTCAGCGGGTTCTTTCCTCTCACTAGATTTTCCCTACAGAGAAAAACGGAACGTGAACGCACTGTTGAGCCCGACGGTCGGCGGGATCTTATCCAAGGGGATCCCTGGCTTGTTGCCGAAGATACCCTTTAGCTGCTCGAGTAGCGTCTGCAAGGGGATCCCACCACAAACGCCGTAAGTGAGTATCTCTCCCATTCGCACTGTTCCACTGGGCCCACCCACGGGACGTACCCACGCACCGTTTTGCCCGCGTCGTCGAGCCCGACAATCAAGAGATGGAGTTCGGCCTTGGAGAAGAGGTAGTTCCAGAGCCCCATTAAGAGCGAGAACATGGTGTATCGATTCGCACGTCACACGCGAGATCAGTAGCGACGCGTAGAGGCGATAGAGGAGCCCAGGCGAGTGCCGGCGGCGGCGAAGAGCGAGCAGCAGGCGGCGGAGGTGGCGTACCGACGAGGACGTAGCCTTGTGACGATGTCCCAAAAACGGTTTTTGGGCAAATGCATTCCTGTATAAGAGCCTCTTTGCTCTACAAGAGATTTACTTCATATGATTGGACATAAATCGGAGACTGCTGTTAATTTTGGCGAATAGAATCACGTTATCTAGGTTGGGTTGATTGCGTGAATATTCGACCTCGCCCACAGTGAAAGAAAAGACCAAGGAAAGAGAGGAGCACCATGCAGATCCAGATCAAGGTACGCGCCCCCTTAGCGGCGACGCCCCAAGCGGGCGGTTTGTAAGGTGGAGAGATGGAAGGCACTGACTATGCGTGTGCTGTACGCGAAATTTAGACGCTGACCGGCCGCAAGGTGAGCGACTACGAGCGGAGAGAAGAAAAGGGAGAATGGTGGGTGCATGACGACTCACGCGTTCTCTGGCGGTGGACTGATGCAGCAAACGTTCAACTTTGAACCGGACAACACGGTGCGTGGAGAAAGGGAGCGTGTTTCTGTGTGGAAAGGATTCTGACGCTGGGGTTTGGAATGGGGAGTAGATCCTCCACGTGAAGCAGGCGTTGCAGGAGAAGGAAGGCATCCAGGTGGACCAGATCCGGTGCGTTCCTTTGTGAACGCAGAGAGCTTCCGAGGCGCTTGCGTTAATATGGCGCGACTCCTAACGATACGCATGTGTGGTTGTCTCCTATTACCAGTCTGATCTACAGTGGCAAGCAGCTGTAGGTTCCATCTCTCCACTCGGCATGGGGCTCCTTGGACTCATGAAATGTTGTGCTTTTCCCCAGCGCCGACGACAAGACGCTTCAGGACTACAATGTCGCGGCCGGCGGCACGATCCACATGGTGCTGCAGCTGCGCGGGGGCAACTAAACGCTCTTCAGTCTCACGAAGGAGACCGCAGGAAAAACAAGGAGACAGAATTACCAGCCACGCGACGCGACCGCAATGGCATAGAAAGTGAAAACCAGCATAGCGCTACCCAAATCGGAACAACACGGGCGCCCCCAAAACCAATTGAGTTCCATTAGCGTCAATGGCCATCGCTCTCTGCCCACTGAATATCGACGCCCTCCTTTCTACTGGGCCGCCGTGCCCTGCGTCTGCTGCTGCTGTTGCTTTTCAATGAGCGGCGCCAACTGCTTCTTCTCGGCGAGCGTCTTGAGAAGCTGCACAATAAACGGAATGTAGTTGTGCTTGCGGCGCGCGTTCTCCAGGGCCCAGTTCTTGCGCTTGGCTTCTTCGTTCGTGATCTCGCGCTGCGCATGCTCGAGCTCGGCCATGACCGACGGCGTCTGTTCCTTCTCGAGCAGCTCATTGATCTTATCCTGCTGGATCTCTATTCTATTGCGGATGAGCGCGAGCAGGTTGAAGCGAATCTCGGACGCGGAGTATTTTTCAATGCGCTGCTGGATCACGGGGCATGCGACGCGCAGCCAGCTCTCGCGGTCGCTTTCGTCGGGCACGGCGCCGAGTAGCACAGGCCCGGGCTTGAGCCCGTCGAGCTCATAGACCTGTCCGTTCACGGGCACGTACGCGATGAAATGGTACACGTCGTCGTCGCCCGACGAGGCCTTGCGCTCGTCCATGACAAACGGCTCAGCACGCGAGAACGAGTTGTGCGCGAGCCGGATCGTGTCGCTGTTGGAGATGGCGTCGCCCTTCAAATCGGACGGAAAGTCGCTCGTAAAGGTCTTGAAGTCGCGCAGCGTGTCGCCCAAGTCGATCTCGGGGCGGTTCATGAGGATGGAGAGAATGGCCTGCGTCGCGCACGCATTGTTGATGGTCTGCTTGGCGAAGAAGACGCTGTCGTCGGACGCGTACTGCACCGACTCGCTGTGCTGCGCGTGGGCGGCCTCCCACTTGAAGAGAAAGATGAGCCCGTACACGGGCGCGAGCTCGGCAAAGAGCGCGTCGTCCAGCGCGTACAGCTCTTCGACCTGCACGCCTTTGACGCCAATGTCTTCGATGAGCGCCGTGAAGACACCTATAGAACGGGGGGAATACGCCGCCGTTTAGCGTCGGAAAGACCGCAACAGAGAGAGGGAATGAAGGGCTACATAGGGGGGACACGTACCAGGGTCGGATTCGATCGTACACCACGACATTGTCGTGCGCAGAGGTTCGGCGGGAGGAGAGGGCTTGCGGCGGTCCGATGCGTCTTGAGGTTGAACTCGCTTTTGCAGAGACGGTCAGTTGATCTTGGGAGCTCAACATTGAAACTTATAACGGTTATGAATGGTTCCTAACCGGAAGCATCACTTTTGCCTAAGCTAGCCTAACATGAGCTTAGTCTTCTGCTAGTTTTCGGCAAGTGCATGCAGATGAGGAGAATGCGGCGGCATTCTTAACGCTGCAGTCGGGAGGAGTACACAGTATCCTGTGCTTCTTATGGGCCCCACGTATCAACCACAAAGAGGCTCTGAAGCTTGGGAATCTCGGTATTTTTTCTTAAAGTATTATGCGGAGGAAGACGCCGGAACTGCGACAGCTTCACAGCTTCAACTTGACATGACGCTGACGCGAAAAGAATGATTACAGCACGAGAGGGATGGGAGGACGGGGCCAGTCTCAAACTGAAGCGACCACGTTCAGTTTGTCTTGTGAAGTGTACTGCAAGTCCTACCTCAGACTCTTGACAGCTCCCTTCTGGATGACTTCTTGCGATTCCGACCTTGTCAAACACGTCTTTTGTCTCATGATCACCTGTGCAGCTGCGTCTCGTCAAGTTCCATCCAAACGGCATCATTTCACCCACTTCAACACTGCCACACACCCACCCATGTCATCATGACACGCGTGTCAGTGCGTCAAGCGTAGTGTTGGACCTCAACGCTCTCTAGAGAATTCGAAGGTGCTGGTGGAAAGGTCATCAGGCCATCGGCCGCACCACCAGATGGCAGTGTGATCCACTTCACCGACTTTGACCCGACCGTTACAGGGCGGGGAGGACATCGACGTCATCATGACACGCGAGTCAAGTGTGATGCTGTGCAGGTACCTTAGCGAAATTTCGAAGCTTTTGGTGAGACTCTCATCGGTGACGTAGTGTGGCACTGCAATCCAGCGGCTGAAGCCCGTCCAACCGATTGTCGACAGTACTAACGTTGCAGTTTTCCGATAGTCTCTGTGATGGAATTCTCAGATCACGACCACCCACCATCTCCTTTCACGCTTGACTTTTTTGTTTCCCATCTGGTTGAAGCGCCGCGATTGACAGAGCATTCCCGTCGAGCAGAGCGAGGTTCCGAGATGCCCTGGCGGTCTCTCAGGCCCAATGATCGGGCAGGTGAGCCCGGGCCTCCAGAGACCATTCCGGAATCCGCTCCGCCACGAGCAAAAGCCTTCTCTCGGTCAAAACCTCACGAACGCCATGCACTGGCTCAAGCTCACGACGCTCCTCATGAGCGTCGCCCTCGCATTCACAGCCCCCATCGCCGTGCGAGCTGAAGAACAAGTCGAAGAACTCGCTGTGGACCCGGACGCTGGAACCAATGTCGTGGAGATCGTCCAACGTCGCGGGTACGTCATCGAAGAGCACAAGGTTGTCACGGCCGACCGCTACGTGCTCACAATGTACCGCCTCCCCAAGTCGTTTGCCGAGACCCAGCAGAACCAGCCAGCCGCACCCAATAAGCCGGCCGTGTACTTGATCCACGGACTGCTCGACAGCAGCTTCACGTGGGTCAGCAACTTCCGCAACCAGAGCCTCGCGTACTTGCTCGCGGACGCCGGCTACGACGTCTGGCTCGGCAACAACCGCGGCTCGACGTGGTCGCGTACGCACTTGGACTTTACGACCAGTGATGACCAGTTCTGGGACTTTTCATGGGAAGACATGGGCAATTACGATCTGCCGGCCATGCTCAACTACGTGTTGCAGACCTCGGGCCGTCCCACGCTCAGTTACATTGGCCACTCGGAAGGTACAACGCAGGCGTTCGTGGGCTTTTCCGTGAACCAAGACCTCGCCCGAAAGGTGTCGTACTTTGGCGCGCTCGCACCGGTCGCGTTCCTGGGCGACACGACCTCGGTGGTCTTTGCCGCGCTGTCCAAGTCATACGTGGACAAGTGGTTCGAGGCCTTTGGCATCTCGGAATTCCTGCCACGGTCACCGATCCTTGCCGACTTCCTAGGCAAGTACGCGTGTACCCTCGCGTCGGGACTGTGCGACTCGTTCATCCGCGTGCTCGTGGGCAACGCCAAGAACCTCAACGCAACGCGCATCCCCGTGTACCTTGGGCAGACGCCCGCGGGGACGTCGGTCAAGACCATGGCCCACTACGCGCAAAGCATCCGCGACAACACATTCCGAAGCTTCAACTATGGCTGCTCGTGCTCGCGGCTGCTGCCTATCGCGTTTTGCCCGACTCTGATCTGCAAGAACAAGGCCGTGTACGGCGCCTTTGACCCTCCGGCGTTCAACGTCGCCGGCATGCAGTACCCGCGGTCCTTCTTTTACAATGGCGTGGAAGACTCGCTTGCGACGCCCAAGGATATCGCCAAGCTACGGGCGCTGCTGCCGGCCGGCACGATCGTGGCTGAGCGAAACCTTGCGTCATTCAACCACTTGGATTTCACGTGGGCGTACAAGAACAAGGCTCTCTTCTATGATGAGATTGTCGCCAACATCAAGCTCTTCGATGGCAAGGGATACTAAGACTAAGTGAGCTACTCTATGAAACGTATTTTTCTTAACCCGATCAAAACGCATATTTGTACGACTACAACGGAGCTGCCGCTGTCTCTTGGGCCTCGATGATCTGGAGCTGGCGGCGGAGTCGGTCAAGGGTTGCAGTGGCCAGCTCACGCTGGGCGGCGTCTTGTGCAAGCACGAGTTTGGCTGTGGACGCCTGGATGTCGAGCATCAGGCCTCGCTTCTGTCGCTGGAGTGCAGCGATGTCCACAGTCGCAACAGTAGGCCCACTCACTGCGGCATTGCCCTTAGGGACTGTAGACTGTGGACGTTGGCTAGTGGTCGTCGCTTCAATCAGCTCCGGGTCGGCAGGCAACGCGGGGGAGCTATTGCTGGGTGTAGGAGGCGTCTGCGTTCCCAGGCGATCACCCAGGAGCTCTCTGCGAAGCGCGTAGAACGCCGCCAAGAACGACTCGTCCTGGAGATCGGCGCTGCAGACACTCGATCCTTCCAGGAAGCTCAGTGCGTCGTCCTCATCCCATGACACGACCGTGAGTCTCTTGCGAGGCGCGGCGCGTACCGTCGGCGTCGTCATCGTTCGTCGCATGGTCCTTGCGTACGCTTGGTCGTCATCGGTCGAGTCGATCGAGTCCTGATCAAACGAAATGTTTCGTGCCACTAGCGGCGTGGGATAGTCGTCCGTCGTGTCATGGAAGTGGACTTGCTTGTTCCCAGAGTCGTTGGTCGTTGGTGTGACCAACAAATCGCCACTCGGCGTCGACACCAGTGGTGAGGCGGGGTCGTGGTTGCTGGCCTGGCCAGGCGAGGGGTGACTCGGGGACGTGGACGTTGTAGTGGTGGTCGTGACCGATTCTGGGGCAGTCCCGGGGGAGGAAGCCGAGCGCCGGCGATAACGTCGCCACATGCGTATCGTGTCCTCCGACATGGACGCATCGTCACTCGATAGCGCGTGGGACAGGCCCGACTCGTCGTCGCTGCTGTCCGCTGGGTTGCGTTCGCGGTCTTCGTGGATGGTCGACGGCAGGCGCGTGCGTCTGCGCATGGAGACGGCGGCGCTGCGGCGGGAAGTGACGGATCGCCGTCGTACACGATCGGTAGACGTCGACACTAAAAGCTGGTCCCGTGTCTGGATGGACTTTTCGAGCTGCAGCATCGTCTCGGCAAACTTGAGCTGGATGGCGAACACGTCCTGCATCATCTTATCGTGGTGCTGATTGCGATAAGCACCATACAACTGGGATGGCTGGAGACTGGGAACTTGCGGCGCATGATGAGAAGGTCCGTGGTGGCGAGACAGCGACGGGGAGGTCTGGGAGCCAGCTTCTTGATTCGTTTGCCGGTTCATCAACGAGCCCAGCTTGACGACGCCTTCGATAGAGTACTCGTGCTCATTATGGCGCTTGATGGACGCTGAAACATTCGACACGTTGGCGCCACGAGCAGAGGATTCACTGCTGCGATCCTGCATGGCCATGGGGGGTTTGTTGGCCGCTGGCACCGGTTCTTCGGACTTGGATTCGTTGTCAATCTCAACTAAGATCTGCTTGCGACGCAGCCGCAATGCCTCAATCTCACTCCGAATCGCGCTCTCCTTTCCGTCTTCTCTACTATTCGCACGGCTCGTATCTCGTGGTGCAGATCGTCCCCACGGGAGTGACAGTTCGTCTTCTCGGACTCGCAACTCGCGCTCCAGTTCGCGCGCCATGTGCATCTCAACTTGCCGCCGACGTCGCGCAGTCGCCACAAGCTCATGGAGAATACGCTCCGTCATTTCGCTCTGCGACGGAGACGCGCGGGATCGCCTGCTCGTCGCGTCGGACCGCACGGTCGTGGGCGTTGTCGTATTTGCGCTCGTGGCCGTCGTCGTGCTCGCATGGCTCCACGGACTCGCCGGTGACTCGCGCACTCTGACTGGTGCCGTACCCAGTCGCGCGAGTGTGCGCTGTAGATCCGCCTTGAGCGCCTGCAATTCTAGTGCGAAAGGCGCCGCTACCGTCGCTGCCGTTGCCGTCGTCATGGTTCGCGCCGCCCGCGGTTGTTGAAACTGGAGGTTTGGACTGCAGATCTCTTCGCGCCATTTTACTTAGCTCCTCGTTTGAAATGAATGAGCCAATAAGATCTCTCAAATCTGAACTAATGGACCAATCACAAGTCATATAATTGAGAGTGATGGTCTTCCTGACTGAGCTGCTGGATGGGATTGTATCGAATGAGAGATCAGACACGTTATGGACTCGCTCGCCATTCTCCTCATGACCGACGATTCCAAGCCTTGAAGGCCCCATTGGCTCCGGGCGCACATAGTAATCCGTCCGTACCACCCGAGATTCTCCACAATACAGCCCATTCTTGTTTTCTCTATCCGCCCACTGCTCGATCGCGCTTGTTGAATCAGTCTCCACAAGGTATCTCTTTAAGGGTTATCTGGCTGCAGTACTAGCATCTTAGATTAGAGTGGACATGATTGCTGCCGCTGCGCTGCTCGTAAGTGTCCTAACCTATTGCTGCGTGTTGCTCTTCATATATTCGACCAGACGATCCCCTCGTTTTCTATTCATCCACGTGAATGAAGGTGAGAACGTCCCCGCAACGTCCCCGCAATAGAGCGACAATTTCCTCTATGTGAGAACGCCATATTCAACCCTGTGGTTGCGAGGATCGACTTGCTCTCTTCCGTACAATGACATGACGCAACAAGCGTTACTCGTCAAGGTATGTGCCATGGCGCAATCATTCGAATGATCGTATTGCTCCTGACGTACACCAGCAGTGAGACCACTAGTAACCCGTTCAGTTCGTAACGAACTGAATCCAGGGCAGAATGTGCATAAAGTTAGTAACGAAATGAGTACCGACCTACTGTAGTATTAAAACTGTGCGTCTGTTATGTGTTTGTACCAAAGTGTGCTAAGTGTGAC
>JAADXL010001151.1:0-10804 GCA_023337755.1 Pythium aristosporum
ATCGCTGATCCGGGATTGTCAACCATGACGAATCCATATGCATTTACTTACCAAAATTCATGGAATACATCTAGTGCAGAACGCCACATCAGGAAGATCGAAGAGACACTCATCGATAATGAAGTTCCGTACCAGAAAGGAAGTTATATTCCACTGATGGATAACGAGGG
Organism: Pythium aristosporum; assembly: GCA_023337755.1. NCBI lineage: Eukaryota > Oomycota > Peronosporomycetes > Pythiales > Pythiaceae > Pythium > Pythium aristosporum. Next base: position 171 of record JAADXL010001151.1, read on the forward strand.
CAACTATATCATCAAACTCAGTGAGTATAACCATCTTGCCAAGGCTTTAGGATATAAAGAGCGAACGTTGGGGAATACCAATGACTCGTTTATGACTCCAGGTAATCTTACAAGTCGTAAGGCATTACGTGCAGAGGCAGGACAGGGTTCCTCTCAGAATAACTTCGATTTGCGGGTCGGTGAAGTTCATGAAAAGGTTCGGTTAACAACACCCGAAACTGAGATCGTCATTCCGGTTGAATACAAAAGGGACGTATATGTGGTGTCCAATCAGCTGTACGATACGGTGAATAAGGAATTTAAGAATGAAATCCAAGCGGATGAAAACTTTTATTTCGATAAAAAAACTCAATTTGTTGTGACAGATTGGATGGGGACGCGGAAGTTTGCGCCTGATCTGATCGAATCCATTCAAAATGACCCGGGTACTCAGGGCTACTTCGAGATCAGCGCTCTCGTGCTGGATTGGCTTAATTCCAAACAAACCAATGGCATTATCCTTATTCTGAGTGGCTTGATTGGTATCGTCTTTTTCACCTTTGCTGCAAGCTTTACCTACTTCCGATTATATGCGGATCTGGAACGGGACGAGGAGCAGTACCGCATGATTGGAAAGATGGGACTGAGTCGCCCGGAGCTTCGCAACATTGTAACCAGACAGCTGTTGTTAATGTTTTTCTTGCCGATCATCTTGGCAATTATCCACAGCTCCGTTGCATTTGTCGCATTGCAGCAGTTGGTTGATTTCTCTGTCATAGGCTATACTTTGCGCATTTTCCTGGTATTTGCATCCATGCAGATTCTGTTCTTCCTGCTGGTACGTTGGCGCTATCTGCGTAACATGTATGCAAAATTGATCTAATACAACAGACACCGGACCTTAGGTTCGGTGTTTGTTGACTTTTTCCTCCAAAGCAAAGTACTATCTCAATAGATACAATATGTATCATTCAAGTGTAGCTTGAATCTTGAAATGATTAAAACCATTGAATTTCATAGCCTTTCTAACTGAGAAGGAGGATTATATTGAGCATAACGATGTCTCGTGGACAAGCTTATTTACAACGGTTGAACGACGAACGAAATGTATGGCTTGATGGAGAACGAATTCGCGTAACGGAGCATCCTGCCTTCCGGGGAACCTTGCAAACGATTGAAAGTCTGTTCAATCTGGTAGATGATGCGGACACGAGAGAAACAGTGGCTTATTGGGATGAGCAGACCGGTGGATATGTACATCAAGCTTTTCGAGTTCCCCGTAGTGCTCAGGAGATCAGCAACAGGGCCGCAGCTTTTCGATTGTGGTCTGATCGCACTTACGGAGTAATGAGCCGTCTCTCGGACTACGCCAGGTCACGCCTGACCGGATGGTACGCCACACGGGATGAGATGGCAACATATGATCCGGCATATGGAGGCAAAATCGCTGCCTATTATGATGAAGCAAAACGAAAGGATGCGTTCCTGACCATTGTCCAGCGTGACCCGCAGATTAATCGCTCTCTTCCTGTGGGGGAAGATGAAGATGCAATGCTTCGAATCATTAGCACGAATACGGAGGGCATTGTCATCCGTGGTGCCAAGATGGTGGCGACCGCTGCTCCGTATGCAGATGATATCATTGCGTATCCGATTCAGCGTATTCCGGGACATCGTCCGGAGCTGGCCCATATGGTTATTGTTGCAGCAGGCAGTCCGGGTTTACATATGGTATGTAGAGAATCTTTTGCCACAACGGATTCAGATACCGCTCATCCGCTCAGTATGCAGTATGATGAGATGGATGCCGTTTTATTTTTTGACGACGTATTCGTTCCTTGGGAGCGTGTGCTGCTTCACAACAATCCGGAAGCGGTATGGCAGATCCGCTGCAACGCAGCATCCTCCAGCCTGGCTTATCATCAGAGCATTATACGTCTTCATTCGAAACTGGAATTCATTACAGCCATTACGTCTTCGATCGCCAAAGAAATTGGAGTGGATTCCTTCCTAAACGTACAGGAACAGCTTGGCGAGATGATCAGTCAGATGCAGACGATTGAGGGACTCATTATTGCCTCCGAGGCACAAGCCGCGCCGGATGCTTATGGTAACTGGCTTCCGGCATTCAGATATATCGAAACAGCGCGTAATCTGGGGAACCGTTATTATCCTCGCGCTGTTGAAATTCTAAAGACGATTGCGGCAGGTGGTCTCATTCAGATTCCTTCCGGGAGGCTGGAGCTCGAAGGAATGATCAGCCCCATGATGAACAAGTATCTTGGAGGCGTAACGATGCAGGCACCGGAGAAGATTCGATTATTCCAGCTCGCCTGGGAGCTGACGGGAAGTCCGCTCGGAGCCAGACATGATCTGTATGAACGTTTCTATGCCGGTGACCCGGTACGCAACCGGGCGAGTCAGTATGTGCAGTATGACAAGGACCGACTATATGCACGGGTTGAACCATGGTTACGTAGCAAGTGATGAACGAACTCGTGAAACTTTGCTTATTTTGTTTCTGGTTTAAAGCCTTGGCGTGATGGCCGGGCTTTTTATTTAGGTTATCTTTAGAATTGGTTTAGATTGAATTAAGAGACGTAGTATATAGTAGTAACGTATAGACATTGTGAACAAACGAAGTTGAATGGAACTGAATTTTTGGAATGGGAAATGAGAGGAAAAGCATGAGATACACATTATTAATTGCAGATGACGAACCGGAAATTGTGGAACTGCTTCAGCTGTACCTCGAGAAAGACTATAACATTGTGACAGCCGTGAATGGAGTAGATGCGTTACAGTGCATCCGTTCAACCCAGATCGATCTGGTCATACTGGATATTATGATGCCTGTGATGGATGGACTTCAGCTGATCAAACAAATCAGGTCCACGCATCACATGCCTGTTCTGTTCCTGTCGGCCAAAAGCCAGGATCATGACAAAATCCTTGGACTTGGATTGGGTGCTGACGACTATATCTCCAAGCCATTCAATCCTTTGGAAATTGTCGCCAGAGTGGAAGCTTTGCTCAGAAGGGTGAATCAATTTGACGCACCGGATTTGCCTGCAACCAAAGAGCTGAATCTGGTTCTGGGTGAGCTCAGGCTTGATCGATCCCAATGTATCCTTTTTCGCTCGGGGAAACCTGTGACATTGACCTCTACAGAGTACAAAATCGTGGAGCTTCTGCTTGAGCAGCCCGGACGGGTCTTCACCCGTAAAAAAATATACGAAGCCGTCTGGGGAGATTATTATGCGCACGAGGACAGCACGATAATGGTACATATCAGCAACATTCGGGAGAAGATCGAGCGCGACTCCAGGCAACCGGAATATTTAAAAACGATAAGGGGACTGGGATACAAAATTGAAGCGCCCATGGAAAGCTAGAGAAAAGAGACTATTGCAAACGTCCCTGACCCTGGACTTTTTGCTGTTCAACTTCTTTTTGTTGTTACTGGTAGCAATCGTGTACATTATCATTAATCTGGATGTGGTCGATTTCCGCATTTCGGATCAGGTGGTGGATCCTGATCTGAATGTGGAGGCACATGTGTATGTGACAGAACTGGAGAACGAATGGCTGTCCGGTAGTTCCGATGAGGCCAATAATACCGAAATTCAGCGTCTCAAGGACAGTGGGGGATGGATTGAAGTGCTGGATGCGGATCGCAGGGTCATTCGTTATATCGGGGACAAGCAGGATACGTCCACTCAATACAGTGAAGCCGAGCTATATGCAGGACTCGAAAACCGAAATGAACAGCCGTACTACTACTCCATTAGTCCGCTTTCGACAGAGGGATCTGCTGAATACGTTTTGCTGAAGATTCCGCGTGATCTGGTCAGTGTGCGAATTAATGATAATCAACTGATTACCAATTTGAAGCATCCGTTATCTTTTTATATTATGATCGGTATCGGATTGGTCTTGCTGCTGATATTTGTATACAGCTATTGGGTTGCCCGGCGAATCAAAAAACCGCTGAGTATTCTCTCGTCAGGTCTTACCCAGATGATCCAGGGGAATTATAGTACACGCATGTCCATCTCGGCAGAGAGGGAATTTGTCCAGATTGGTGAAACCTTCAATTATATGGCGGACGTCATTGAGAATACATCTGCGGAGAAACGATATGCCGAAGAGAGCAAACAGCGGCTGATTGTGGATCTGTCGCATGATCTCAAGACGCCTATTACCAGTATTCAGGGATATGCCCAGGCTTTGGTGGAAGGGCGGGGAGAAGACAAGGACAGGCAGCAGCGATATCTGGGATATATCTACAACAAGTCCGTTCAGGTCGCGCGCATGATTCAGAATATGCTGGAATTGCTCAAAGTGGATTCGCCTGACTTCCGTATGCACATTCAGCAGCGGGAAATCGGCGAGTTCGTACGTGAGATCATGGCGGATACGTATGGTGAGATTGAGCAAAACCATTTTGGCCTGCATGTGCTCGTGCCTGATGAAGAGATCTACGCAAGGTATGATCCGGAGCTGTTGTCCAGAGTGATTCAGAACCTGATTACAAACGCTTTGTCCTACAACCCACGGGGGACAGAACTTCGTGTGGAGTTAATTCCGCTGGACCATCAGGTGGTTATTGAGGTTGCAGATACTGGAGTGGGCATCCCTAAGGAACTGTGGGCAACCATCTTTGATCCTTTTGTGCGAGGGGATGAGGCGCGCACGGGAACCGGAGGGACTGGACTTGGACTTGCGATTGCGCGGCGAAACACCGAGAAAATGGGTGGACGGTTAACACTTTCCCAGCGCGGGAGGGAGACGACCGTGTTCACTATACAGATTCCGAAATGAAGAACCGACATAAAGGATAAGGTCGACAAAAACATATTGTCATTCTGACATAGAAAAGGTTAAGTGGAGGGGAAACTTTTTGTTAAAAGGAAATTCGTTTGTACGTTTCAGTATTGCACTTGCACTGGTACTGATTAATATTTATCTGTTATCACGTGTCAGCTTCATTTTCCAACCGCTCGTTACCATGGTTACGGTGATTACCGTGCCGATGATGCTGTCCGTATTTTTTTATTACCTGCTGCGGCCGCTCGTGAACTATATGGAAAAAAAGAAGCTGAATCGCACGCTTAGTATCCTGCTGATCTATCTGGTGTTTGCCGTTCTGATTGTCCTGTTCATCACCGGGCTATGGCCATCCTTGCGTGAGCAGCTGATCAATCTGGTGGATAACGCACCGAATCTGATCAATTCACTGAGTGTACAGCTGAAAGAGCTTGAACAGAACGGTGCCATAACGGCCTTGTTCCCGGAAGGTTCAACCCCGTTTTCTCAAATTACGGATTACATTAACAAGGGATTCAACTTTGTGACCAACTACGTGAGTGGGTTGTTCTCACTGATTTCCAGTTTTGCGATTATTCTGTTCACGTTCCCGATTATTCTGTTCTACATGTTGAAACAGGGAGAGAAATTTGGGCGTACACTGGTGCACATTGCACCAAAACGGTTCCAAAAAGACAGTCGTGAAGTCGTGCTTGAGATTGATCAGGCGCTGAGTGGATTTATTGTGGGACGAGTGCTGGTGAATCTAGCTTTGGGCCTGCTGATGTATATCGGTTTCCTGATCATCGGTCTGCCTTATGCACTGCTGTTGACTGTGGTTGCCGTCATTATGAACTTTGTACCGTTTATCGGTGCGATTGTGTCCTCGGTGCCCATTGTCATTATGGGGTTAGTGGTGTCGCCTTCCGTTGCGATCTGGTCTCTGGTCATTATTCTGGTGGCCCAACAGATTCAGGACAATCTGGTTGCACCGTATGTATTCGGTAAGAAGCTCGATATTCACCCGCTTACCACGATTATATTGGTACTCGGTGCGGGTGATCTGGGTGGTATTATAGCCATTCTGATTATCATCCCTGTCTACATGATCGTTAAAATTATTTTGGTCCGAATCTATCAGCTTTTCTTCAAGGATAAATGGCAGAACGCTTAAACATTCATACTTATATAAAAGGAGTGGAAATCATGTCTGAAATCATCCCACAACCATACAATGAACCTGAATATATTGAGCCACAATCTGTTCAAATGGGCGCCATTCATATTTCCAACGATGTGGTATCCAAGATTGTCGGCATGGCGGCCCAGGCTACCGAGGGAATATCCTCAATGTCCGTTGGTATTACCGAAGGAATTGCCAAGAGCATCAGCGGAAAGAGCTTGCAAAAAGGGATTGACGTTGCGATAAAAGATGACCAGGCATCCATCCAGCTGCGTATCAATGTTCAATATGGCAGCAAGATGCATGAAGTCTGTCAGGAGCTTCAACATAATGTGCAGCAAGCTGTGGAACAATTAACGGGCATTATGGTGAATGAAATTAAAGTACATGTGGTTGGCGTGACCATGCAGGAGCAAGTATAAAGCAGAACAGAAATCCAGCCATAAGCAGGTAGTCATATCCTGTGTATACAATACAAAACAGCACCTTCCCATTAGCTGCATAAATGGGAAGGTGCTGTTTTGTGTTTGCGGTAATACGTGGGGGCTGCGCCCATAACCTTTTTGAACATTTTCGAGAAGAGCAGCTGATCGGCATATCCAACGGAACGGGAAATATCCCCAATGGTCAAAGCCGGGTCCAGCGTCAGTTCAGCCGCCCTGCGCATCCGATAATTGACGAGATAAGACTGAATGCTGGTGCCCATTTTGTCTTTGAAGAGGGAACACAAGTAACTGCGCTGCAACCCAACATGAGACGCAATGGACTGTACCGTTATGGTATTGGCATAATTAATCTCAATGAAATCCATCACTTGAGTGACATAGGTTTCTTTCGTGTAGTCCTGGACTGATATAGGGCTATCCTCACTTGCCTGATCGATCAAAATGGAGAAAAACTGAAACAACCATCCCGTCATGCTGATCTCCCATCCTTTATGCGTATTGCGAGAGTTAATCATACGATGCAGACAGGAGCGCATCTCGTCATCATCATTGCCCAGCTCAAAGATTGGATGGTGCTCCGACAGACAAGCCTGCTGCAATAACGAAGGACAGGTGCTTCCTTGGAAAGCAACCCAGCTATACTCCCAGGGGTCGTCTTGGTCGGCTTCATAATGAACAACAGAATGGGGCACGATGAGGAATCCCTGTCCTTTGTGCAATTCAACCTTTTTGCCTCCGACTTCGAAGGTGCCTTTGCCCTCCAAAATGTAATGGATTTTGTAATAGTCCCGCATGGCCGGACCGAAGTGGTGGCCGGGTGTGCAAGCTTCAGTGCCGTAATGAAGGAGCTGCAGCTCCTGAGAGTGATTGTTTTTGCACATATACGTAATCAAGGTTATTCACTCCTGTTATGAGGTCGTTACATCTTGCATTTTAACATATAAAAGTGAAAAAAGAATTGTTTTATGAATATCATTTGATGAAGATAACAATCATTTTTCCATATCGTTATAGTGAAATGCCATATCGTTTTGCATGGAAAGTGTCTAAGATGAAAGGGTATTCAATAACTTTTACAGGAAAAGAGAGAATAACGATGCCCTATACTGCGAATGAACAACGATACAGTGAAATGAAATACGTACGCTCTGGCAGAACCGGAATCAAGCTGCCGCAAATTGCGCTGGGTTTATGGCAGAACTTCGGTGGAAACCGGACCCTGGATATTCAGGAAGAGATGATCCTGCGCGCATTCGATCTGGGGATTAACCACTTCGACCTGGCAAACAATTATGGGCCACCTCCAGGATCTGCTGAAGAGAATTTCGGTGGCATTTTCAAAAAGCATCTGCGTCCTTACCGTGACGAACTGCTCATCTCAACCAAGGCAGGTTATCATATGTGGAACGGTCCTTACGGCGAATGGGGTTCCCGCAAGAACCTGATTGCCAGTCTGGACCAGAGTCTGGGCCGGATGGGACTGGATTACGTGGATATTTTCTATCATCATCGTCCAGATCCGGAAACACCATTGGAAGAAACGATGTCTGCGCTGGATCATATCGTTAGACAGGGCAAGGCTCTGTATGTAGGCTTGTCCAATTATGATGCCGAACAGACCAAAGAAGCTGTTACCATTTTGCGCCGTCTCGGGACACCTTGTCTAGTTCACCAACCAAACTATTCGATGCTGTTACGCTGGATCGAAGATGGGTTGCAAGATGTGCTGGATGAACACGGCGTAGGGTCGATCGCATTCTGTCCGCTCGGTCGCGGCCAGTTGACGAATAAATATGTGGACAAGATTAAGGAAGAACGCTCCAATCCAACAGGCAATCTGAGAAAAGAAGCCTATACAGACGAACGGATCGCCAAGTTCGAAGCACTTCAGGCTGTTGCCGAACGCAGAGGTCAAACAATCTCCCAGCTCGCCCTGAATTGGATCTTGCGTGGCAACCGTGTTACCTCTGCTTTGATCGGTGCTAGTCGTGTGTCCCAGATCGAAGAAAACGTAGCCGCCCTTCAGGCACCAGATCTGACGACAGATGAACTGAATGAGATCGAGATCATTTTGGATGGCATCGGAAACTACGCTTGGTAAGATTGGGAACGTTACATTGAATAAGCGTAAAGAAACAAGGAGACATTGCGTCAGTTATGACAGCAACGTCTCCTTGTTTCTTTTAGGTCTCGTTCAAAGCGCTGGTACGGCTCCTGCTGGCTTTCATAATTAGCTGAGGCAGCTCCAGCAGCAGTTTGTCCATCGTTAGCGGATCATCGAAATTGTATTTGTTTTCGGACACGATGATGCTTTCATTATTTCGTGTGTTCCAGTAGGGTCCAGACATTAGCTTGGCGTAGTGCAAGTTCGTTCTTGGGTGATTGTCCATTAATATAAAATGGATATCTGCCTCATACGCAAAGGCGTTCTCCAGAGGAGTCAGTTGAAAAGGAATACCTGCTCCAATTAATTCCTTCACCTTCGGCGCAGGCTGTAACCCTTCTGGATGGTACACGGTTACTGCGAATCCTTTCATCCCCATTACATACAGATTGCCTTCTACAAATGAAAATATAACTGCTGTTTGCCTGACATCAAAATGGGATGCAAGGCCTTGCCACATTCGCTGGCTCGCCACACGATGCCCATTGATCCACTTCTGGGCGATCTCCTGCCTATTGAGTACTTCTGCTGTTTGCATAATTCTTGAATAGACGGGTTCATAACGGTCAATCATGACCGTTGGTGCAATCCGTGCCAATTCGTCAATCCAGTCTTGGCGAAAGCCGCTATGAATGATCAGATCGGGCTGAAGTTTGCGAACTTTTGCAGGTTCTCCCAGAAGACCGATATCTTGGACCCCTTCTAGTGCATCTCGGTAAAGACTGCGTTTACCAATGATTTCCACGTCTGCTCCTACCGGAGTTACCCCCAAAGACAATAGGTCACCTAGACAATATCCAATGGCTACAATCCGCTTGAAAGGGGAGTGGTCACTTACGTTTGGTGATGCTTTTCCACCAGCAACTTCTCCATATTGACGAGGTGTCATACCTACGCTTTGTTTAAATTTGCGTGCGAAATAGTTTTCATCCCGAAAGCCGACAGCTTTGGCGATTTGCGCTAGCGTATCGTTAGTATGCAAAAGTAACCGCTTGGCATGTTTCAGACGAATGTCCAGCAGGTAATCCAGTGGCTTTTTACCGGTAATCGATTGGAACAATGTACTGTATTGCCACTTGGCAACACCTGCAATGCTGTATAGCTGACGTGCCGTAATGTTTTGCTGATAGTGTGTTTCAATGTAGGCAACGGTATGCTTGACGGCCTGGAGACTGTCCGAAGTTTCTTTGTTTCTCTGTACATTCTCAATAAGAAACAGAATCAATTCCTGCATTACAATCTGCTGTTTTAAGTGTAAAGCTTCTTCGGGAGTCCTCGAAACATCACTGTTATTTAATGACACATTCAGCGCCTCTGCAAGATTAAGAAATTTGGATTCATCTCCTATGTCTATGCAAGTTTCATAAGGTATAACAGAGAGAAGTTCATTGGTCGGCATCATTTGCCCGAGTAGATATACGGAGAACTCAATTACAATGGCTGCCGCATCATTTCTATCATCGGGTATGCGCGTAAATTGAATGCTGGCCTCGGCACCAGGCGCAAGCAAAAAGGCATGGTTTTTATCTGCTTGAACAAAATGATTGCGTAAATGAAGCACACCCTGATCTGCTTGAAAGACAATGAGACGATGCGCACCTGGCGGGCTGGCCACCCATTGTTTGCAGGATAGCCTGCGCAGCAGATGAAGACTATGCGGGACGTATATACAATATCCTGTATTTGGATGGATAGAAATGTTTTTTTCAACAGCAGGTGAAGAATGCATATGTGACTCCTTAGCGAGATGAATTTTTGAAGTATAGTGGCATGAGCAGTAAAAAAACTTGCCAAAGAGAGCAAAACAGGTTCCGCTTTTTGTGCTATGAAAAATCAGAAAAATATCTATTGTTCAATTATAGCAAACTCCTTAGTATTAGTTGATGATGATTTTCATTCTCATTAAAGACATCGGGGGAGAGAATTTATATGCAAAAAAACAAAGTATTTCGGGCCATGCTCGGTTTGTTATTTGTTTTCATGCTTGTGACGATGGCGGCTTGTTCTGGTAAAGAACAAACAGCTCCGTCAGTAACAGCAAATCAGGGTGAAG
>JAADXL010001152.1:0-10801 GCA_023337755.1 Pythium aristosporum
CCACCGATGGAATACGTGGTCGCGTATTCCATCGGTGGGATGTATGGGTGCGGTATGTTGAAGGCTGCCGATACGTGGTCGTACTGCATGGTCAAACATTGCGACCATTCGGTCAAACGCCTTGAGCTTGGACGCCTCCACTTGCTTCTGTTGGACAATGGTCCACTGCCACTGGCGCCATGCCAACCGCAGCGCGCCGCGCGCCACGATCTTGGCGATCGTACCTACAAAGAGTTGGCGACGCAACGCAAGCGAGCAGTGAGGGTTCGCTAGCCGAAGCACGGGAAAATGCGCGTGGATCCACTGCAGTTCGCGCCGTAGCTCGTCGCCATCTTGTTTCCCGCCAGCAGCATTTAAAGAGATTCGTTGCTTCGGATTCGTATCGTTCGTGGAGATGGATAGCGCAAACCGATTGCCAGTGCGGTTCTTTCGTGCAAGACGCGGGTTTTCTCGTTGCTTCCGACTCGCATCCTGTGGGACGGCTTCGTCGTGCTGAGGCCGGTCTTCTCGACGGCATGGGTGTGGAGTCTCCATTGGTTCGAGCTTCGAGGGCACCGGACGGCGCTGTCGCTTAGCCTGAACCACCACGCACCGCCTTGCCCTGTTAAACTGATGCGTTGCATCGTCGTGTGAGACGCCGTACGCTCGCGCGAGCTCCGAGGAAGCAGGTCGATCTCCATCTCGGTCGCTCGGCTGTGGCTGGCGACAAGCCGCTGCATCCAACGGACTCAGCAGCAGCTGCAGTGTCGAGACATCCAGAATCCCGAGGGGCGATGCTGGTGATGCAGGCACCAGTACCCTCGTGGTGGGTGCCTGGTCCTCGTTACGCGAGCGCCGAGAAACCATGGCGAACCTCCATGGACACCACCCCCACTTTGGTCCAGCTTATCAAACTGTGAGTGAGCCAAAATACCACCAATGGTACCCAGTTCATGGTACACTACAAAACCGTACTTAGTGGCTAAGTACGTTTTGTATTTTAGCCAATCCGTGCTTGATGGAGCTGCTGCCCAGCCAAATCGAAAAGGCGACAAAGCGCAATATGCTGAACGTCGGCGGCTACCACGCGATCGCGCTGCCGCTTGCGAGCGGCACGTTCCAGCGGTATATCTACGTCAAGAAGCACCACACCAAGGAGAGCGAGAAGGGTGGCGAGTCGGTGTTGGCGGCCGACCGCACAGTGTACGTCGTGAACTTGCCGGCGAACAGCGATGACGACTGGCTGCGCACGTGTCTCGCGAGTGTCGGCTCCGTACAGCACATTGTCGCGGGCCCAACACTGGACAGCAGCGACCCGCTCCTCGCCAAAACGTCCCACGTTGTATTCAAGGCGAAAAAGTCGGTCGACGACGTAATGCGCGTCATGCAACTGGAGTGTGAGCTACCCAAAGAAACCACGGGGCTACAGGGTGAGTCGCTTCCTGGGCGTTCTCGTTACCCGTCAAGGCAATCAGCTCTAATTATGTGTGTTCTCTAGCGTATCTGGCGCAGTACCGTGCCAACAAACCTGGTCTGGAGGCCGTCAAGATCCTTGCCGACCGCTTCATGGCCGCCTTTGATGCCCAGGAGGAAGAGGTTCGTACACTGCGCCTCCTCTTTTCAACAATGCAGTGTCTCAAAATGGCTTCTGTGTGATGGGAAATATGTAGGAGTCTCGACAGCTTGAAGAACTCAAGGATCAGGTCGACGACGACGGCTTCGTCACGGTCGTCAGCTCCAAGCGCAAGAAGCCGATTGCGGACGAGTTTGTGCAGCCCGTGAAGAAGCAAAAGTCCAAGGAGCTCGGAAACTTTTACCGTTTCCAGATGCGCGAGAAGAAGCGAGGCCGTACGTTTACACTGCTGTTGCACCTACTGGTTAGGCGTCGATGTGCTCATTGGTGGATCATGGTTTACGTAGAACTCAAATCACTGCGTGAGCGCTTCGAAGAGGATCGGCAAATTGTCGACAAGCTCAAGAAAGCCAACAAATTCAAGCCCGAATAGATATCTCCCACCTGTGAATGTGTTGGTGCGTTTGTTGGGAATGATGGCGGTGATTTTGGGCGGAAGTGTCTGTAGAGGTGGACGGACGAAGCTGATTGACAACCCCAACCAACATTCCGGCATTTGCCAGAGTGGCAGTGGGACACGATGACGCATGTGGTCACACCAGGTTCGACCAGTTGTGTTATATTCCAGGTACCGAACGATCTTGCCATGGCGAGGAGACACGTCGCTCCACGGACCTCGTCTCAATGTTGGGCTATGAGCCTTCCTGAAACGGGAGTTCAGTCCTGGCGAGTTCTCTCCACCACCACGAGCCCAACCGCCCCGCGAAGCATCAAGTCACTTTGCGTTCTCTCCAGTCCCCCTCAAGGCAAGACATCCAACAATCAAGATGGCGGATGACGACGTGCAGGCATTGGTCGTGGACAACGGGTCCGGCATGTGCAAGGCCGGTTTTGCCGGTGACGACGCGCCACGGGCCGTCTTCCCGTCCATTGTCGGTCGTCCCAAGCACTTGGGCATCATGGTTGGCATGGACCAAAAGGACGCGTACGTGGGCGACGAGGCACAGTCCAAGCGCGGTGTGCTCACGCTCAAGTACCCGATCGAGCACGGCATTGTCACGAACTGGGACGACATGGAGAAGATCTGGCACCACACGTTCTACAACGAGCTCCGCGTGGCGCCAGAGGAGCATCCGGTGCTGCTCACGGAGGCGCCGCTCAATCCCAAGGCCAACCGCGAACGCATGACAGATCATGTTTGAGACCTTCAACGTGCCGGCCATGTACGTCAACATCCAGGCCGTGCTGTCGCTCTATGCTCGGCCGTACGACCGGCTGTGTACTCGACTCGGGCGATGGCGTCTCGCACACCGTGCCTATCTACGAAGGGTTACGCACTGCCCCACGCAACCGTTCGCTTGGACCTCGCCGGCCGCGACCTCACGGACCACATGATGAAGATCTTGACCGAGCGAGGGTACGCGTTCACGACCACGGCCGAGCGCGAAATCGTGAGAGACATTAAGGAGAAACTTACTTACGTCGCGCTCGACTTTGATGCGGAGCTCAAGACTGCGGCCGAGTCGTCTGGGCTGGAAAAGTCGTACGAGCTTCCGGACGGCAACGTCATTGTGATTGGTAACGAGCGGTTCCGGACGCCCGAGGTGCTCTTCAATCCGTCCATCGTCGGCAAGGAAGCTCACGGCATCCACGACTGCACGTTCCAGACCATTATGAAGTGCGACGTGGATATCCGCAAGGACTTGTACTGCAACATTGTGCTGTCCGGAGGGACGACCATGTTCCCAGGCATTGGCGAGCGCATGACCAAGGAGCTCACGGCGCTTGCACCGCCCACCATGAAGATCAAGATTGTAGCCCCGCCCGAGCGCAAGTACTCGGTTTGGATCGGCGGCTCCATCTTGTCGTCGCTGTCGACGTTCCAGCAAATGTGGATCTCCAAGGCCGAGTACGACGAATCGGGCCCGGCCATCGTGCACCGCAAGTGCTTCTGAGTCTTGTGTTTCCTCCCTTGTCTTCCTTCCATCGTTGCAGGCAAGAGACTTGAGGCTTGAGTGCTTCGTCTTGGCTATAGACTTGCGCGTGGGAACGACGTCCTGTAGTATTGTGGTTGCCACGGATACGTCACATGCATTGTAAGACAAAGCTACCGCAATGAGTCACGCTCCATACTTGTTCGTGTTTGTCGCACTCCTGACGAAGGGTCCTACTACGGAGAAGTCGCCTGTGAGGTTCTTATGTGTCTTCGGTAATGGAGCATGCCCGGCTCTTAATGCCTCCACACCCATCGTATGATGGTGTCTCCACCTGTGACCTTTCATGCAGCACTTCGTTATCCAGGCCAGAAATCAAAGCCACATCGACTAGAAGTACACTGTAATGCAATGAGCTGTTTGCCTCAGAAGATAGACTTGATTGAATCCGCTTCTTAACCGCGAGCGGCACTGCCGCTCGACTAGCAAATAGCAGCAAATCCCTCGAGCTAAAGAAGGAACCGAGAGTTTACTCAGACGCCGAGCGCAGGATGTCCGAGTCACCGGCGTCAAGGATCGTCATGACACCGACGCGGAAGTACTTGCCGCAGGCCGTGCCGAGGTCGTTGTTGCTGCCGGCAAAGTGGTGCACGGGCGTCTTGGCGAGCATCGAGTAGTACTCGACCTCCGACTTGACGAGCGGCGGCGTGTTGGCGGCGATGAGCACGAGCTTGGCTAGAGATACACAGCAACAATGTGAGCATCTGCGTCTGGTTCTCTCCTCATACGAAAATGACGTACCCTTGGTGGAGCGGAGGCTCTTCATGGTCTGCTTGTAGCCAAGCGCGACCTTACCCGAGCGCATGACCAACTGCAGACGCGAGTTGATGTTCTCGGTGGTCTTCTTCTGTTCTCGTTTGAAACATTCCACGCGTCAGTGTTTCCCGTCGTCCTCATGAGGCAGGACGCCGTCGCTGCTGTGTTTTCGCCAAACGTTTTCCAACGTCCGCACACACACACACACACTTGCCCCGGGCGCAGAGAGGCCCCTTCTCTCAATAGAGAGACGAACTCCTCCGCCACGAGAGGCTCAGTGTCTCTACGATCAGTGTTGACCGTGGGTCGCAATGGCTGTGAACGCAGCGACGCCGGATCGGAATCCAGAGTCGCTTAGTTCATTCATTTCGATCCTCGTCCAACGGATGGAAGAGAGAGGCGGTGGGGCAGTGCAACGCGGCGGCCCAGCGACGGACGCCGTTTCCAGACGAGGCGAGTCTCTCCCATACCGTCTTCTTAGAGGCAACCATGGTGCTGGATTCTTGCTTCTCGGCTTTTGAACGGCTCCACAGGAATCGAAAATGAGACCAAAGCGCTTGGTCACTGGCTGGTGGCGTCGGGGCCAACCAAAACCCACTTGGACGAGGTTGCTGAATGAGGGTACTGAAGGAAACTGTACCGTAACATTGTATAGAGTTGCTAGATAGGGATTGTTTGGGGTGTACCACATAAAGGATCAGATCTGACTCGTAATTTCTGTGACTGGTGACCATGCATGGATTTGGGCGACCGGATTCCGGCCTGGGCGTCCAGGACGACAATATTGATAGTGACCATCGCGTACGTGTTTCCAAACATAAATATGTATTTTGTTCATCTTGGGTCCACCCTCTACCAGCTACGCTTTGGAAGCGGGGGCTGTTGGAGATGAGGATTTGGACGTCTTGGATGGATGTACCTCACCCGCCCACTCCTGCGACAGACAAGACACTTGGTGAGTGTGCATGGACTTCAAATTGTATCAACACACTGCATGTAGACGACGTACGGGGATGATGGGGCCGAGGTTGTCCGTGTTGGTGTCCCAGTGGAGCCAGTACTTGGCGACACGGGGCATCGTGTGGTCGACGGCGAACACCGCCGCCTCGCATAGTTGACCGAGCGCAGCGTCTCCAACTTGGATTGGTGACAGCATCTTCAAAAGGTCTTGACCGCTTTCTTCTTGTTGCTCTTGCTTGTGTTGAGGCAAATTTCAAACTGAAAGCAAGAGGCTGGCAAGTTCGCGCCCGATCCGTCCGGATCAAAGAGCTGCCATCGAGAATAATGGAGAAGATCAACCCAACACGGAAGAAAAATCACCACACACAAAGACACGCTGCGCATGGCGCTTGATGTTCAGTGAGGTACCCGTATCTGTATGGGTACGTCAACGTGAGAGCCTGACGTGGGCCCCATGCCAACCGACGTCTTTCATTGAGAATGTTGGTGGCTGTGGCTCATCCACCAATCAGAGTCGTCTGTGTCCCCTCGCCGCACTTCAACGTAGCCACTGGCACAAGGACACGTTGACGCCACAAAAAAATCTGTGCTGTACGGTACGTACTGACGCCACTGAGATCTTGTCCACCACGTCATCGTGTCGGACATTGTTGCTGAGCAGTCGACGTCAACACCCTCCACTGAACTGCAAGGTCCGAAAATGTCTTCTCGACGAACTGCAACTCTGACTGGATCGCTTTATCGAAACCGATTATAATATTTGTCCAAAGGGAGAAGACAGCTCGACGCAACCGGTGCTATATGAGACCTGGACGCAGTGATTCCCTGCTTCAAGCGCTGACAAAGGACGAGAGCGGGTGGATTTGATGAAGCATCCTTTGAATAATTTACACGGAGTGGTAGGAGCAGTTCTATCCATCACCAACTTTCACTGCAGCTATGACACCTCTTCAGTTCGCTCCTACGGATGCTTTTCTACCGAGGGGAGCCAGTTGAAGAGACGGAGTGAGTTCATTGCGCGTCGCACTGCGACGTCCTGTCAGATCGTGCAAAGCACAGTAACGGCCGCAAGTACCTCTCGGGCCACCGGATTATAACAGATATCGGCCATGCTGGAACTTGTTCAAGAGGAGGGCAATCTTTCCGTCGGAAGCTTTGAGAGTCCAATGCGTGTGATGACGAGAATCGAACGGAGTTGATGCACAAAACAAACTAGCATACGTAGTCACGATAAGAGCTTGAGAAATATGGTATGCGTATACACATCCGCGGGTTGCGTGACATGCATGCTTTCATTATTATTGCAATAATGGAAAGCGATAAATATTGTAGTCGTTGTTGAGTGGTGACTGCGGATTAAATAGTAACGACAATTGATCGCGAGCCAGTGTATATCTACTACGCCGCACTTGCCGCATGTGGTAAGAAGTCGCCAAACTCTTCGTGGATATCTCGAACGCGGGGGGCTTGCGAAGGGAGAATGGTTCCGTCGACGTCGCTCTCTTCGGTCTCCGCCTGTAATTCCAACAACCATAAGTAAGTGTGTCTCAACACCGATAATCACACAAAGCGATCAACGCACCTCAAGAGATACCATCGTGTAGTCTTTAAAGTCCCAGCTCAGCGTGCGTTCGAGCGCGGGGCAGAGCGCCTCGACGGCGTGAACCGTGCCTTCGATGAGGCGCGTCCAGATATCAGGCTTGTCCCGAGGAGCTGTTCGCGCCATCGGAGTTGCTGTGTAGGAATGTGTTCGCCGGTGCTCTTGGTCCGGAAGAGGGAGTCCGGAGCTGCACGCGGCGTCGCCCACTTGGATTGGGGACAGCATCTTGGTTGCGTTGCGTTGCTTCTTGTTGTTCTTGCTTGTCTGAGGCAAATCTTAATTTGAAGACACGACTCGGAGACACCGCACGGTCCGACCAGAGACATTTCTTCGAGAAGATCATTCGACCATGGAGAAGAGCCACGCAACCCAACACGACGAAATTTCGTTGCTCAGCTGCATGCAAAGACACGCGTCGCGGCAGTCGCAGTGTCATTCCTATGATCGTGGGCCTGACGTACGGCACCCACTCGCACCTTCGTTGCCACTTTGGCAGGAGAATGATGGTCGAATGCTGTACTTTCGATCCTCCACCAATCGCTTCGCTGGAATGATCTCTTCCGCCAATCAGAGGCATCTGTGTTTGTGTCGGTCTCACTTCAATGTACACAGCACATGGACACGCAACGGAGACCATGAACACGAGGATGTCGACGTCAACAACCAACTTCAAGCGCTGGAATGTTCCACCTGCTCGACTAACTGGACGAATCTGCACGTCGACTGTGGTTGCATTGACCCTCAAAGGAAGCCTTCCGGTATACCGGTACACACCGTCCTTCGCCCCTCCCGGGGCGAGGAAATGCACTTCGGTCTGACGGGGACTTTTATCCTTGGGCAAGGGCTCATCGATAGCAGCGTATCACATCGACGGCAAAGCGGGTTGGCGACTGTGTGATCTCCCAGTCCAAAGACCCGAGCATCGAAGGATGCGCACGGAATTGGCTTGTACCATTTTAAACGAGAAAGCACGGAGAGGGAGCGAGCAGCTAGCTCATCGCGGTGCAGAGAAATTGTGAGGATTTTAGTACTGACCAAGGAGTTGCAGGAGATGGCGAATCTAAACGGGTTGAGGAGGATTCTTCCGGCGAATAGTGCAAATAAAGATGGCTCTGAGAGAGTAGAACATGGTATGCGAGCATACAGACGCAGTTCGCGTGAAGGCTGTTTCGCTACAGAAGAGCGATAAATACTGTATTGTTGGTGAGGCGACGCTATTGTCATCACGGTCATGCCTTCAGTCGGTCTACTAGGCTGCACTGGCTGCGTGGGGCAAGAAGTCGCCCAACTCTTCGTGGATGTCGCGCACGCGCGTGGCTTGCGGTGGCAGAATCGTGCCATCTGCGTTGCGCTCTTCAGTCTCCGCCTACATCATCCCACAAAAATCTGCCTGTCACCACCATGCACCTCAGCCAACAGCTAACACTACAGAGTGATCCACGCACCTCAAGAGCAATCAAGCCGCAGTCCTTAAAGTCCCAGCTCAGCGTGCGTTCCAGCGCCGGACACAGCACCTCAACGGCGTGCACCATGCCTTCGACGACACGCGTCCAGAGATCGCGCTTGGCTTGGCGAGTAGTCGGCGGCGCCATGGTGGTTGGTTGGTGTGGCTTGGAGAGAAATTCTATACTGAGCTCTCGCTCGGGACGCGATGCGCGCGTGGCCGGCCGGACGACCGGCCCGTCCCCGACACAGATTTGCAGGAGCTCACTGGAATTCTCGTGTCTCACCGAGCCATTGGCGCCAACGAAGCAGCCAAGGACGAAACGACGTGGGCAGAGGTGGTGGTTACAGAAACGCCCCGTGCTGACGTACGCGTTTCTATTCATTGGCACGCGGCAGTGCTCCCCCTCATCTTCTTCTTCTCTTCGTCTTGTTGACTCGACCTATCCAATAGGTACGGTAAGGCAGCCCGGGGAATGACGTCTCGGTGTGAACCCATCTACGCAGCTCACAGTTGAGTCGACTCTTGACGACGGCCAAGAACGTTGGTCACCTCAAGGCTGAGGGATCCATGTGGAATCTTCACGTGGTTCTCTATCGCAAAATTTTAGATTCACAAACGTAACCCCATGCTGGGTTATACAGTATACTGTAACTCTCATTGGAGTAACCCGCCGACAGCGGGTCTCAGAAAACGGGTCGAAAGGGTCTCAGTGACCCGTGGCCCGCGTATCTTTTCGATATTTTGGCGAGGCGTCGCTTGGTGGTCGGTCAATCCACCATTCGCTTTGTGGCCAGCACCATGGGAGGCGACGCGGCCGTAGTGACGCCGAGCGAAAGCGTCCACCAGCCTTGTGTGGATGGCAGCGACCACACTGAGGTCGAGGCACTCGACGAATCCGTCGAGCACAACGAGGTGCTGCTCTTTCTGCTGGGGAAGACGCAGTCGATTTGCACGGTGGAAGCAAGATTCGATGCATCTACGGCGGACATGGTGAACGCGAGCGCGGTCGGTGATTCGCCGATTAGCACCTGCACGGAGACGATTCCGACAAAATGCATGTTGGAGGATCCGTCCGTAGTTTGCGAGTCAGATCCCATTTCCGAGACCGACAGCGACGACGAGGGCTTTGGCCCCTTGGTGACCAAACCGCCACCAGGAAATGACTACAATAACACCGTGGGCTTGCTTAACCAGCGGTTGGCTGACGACACGCCGGCAATTCAGCCCGAGGATGAAGACTCCAGCGTCTGCCCTGCCAATGGATCTCACGTGCGACTGCGACGCGCGCATTCGACGAAGAGCGATGGACTGGAGAATGCGCGTCGCCAAACGCCACGCCGACTGCCGCTTGGTCAACCGGCTGCAGTTGCTTCGGTCATAAGCTCTCTGTCAACTCACTCGGATCTGCTCTTCGTTGTCTTCACGCTGTTTGTGCTTTGTGGGTACGGCGTCGCCGTTGTCTATCGCGCATTCCATCCCATCAGTTACCCGCTGCCAAACGTTGACGCGCTGTTCAAGCCGTTCGATGTATCCAACGTCTCGGCGCACTTTACTTCTCCACGCAACGGCGATTCGTTCACTGACGCCGTCATCATCGAGTGGCAGATTATGAACTTTCCAGCCGATGCACTGCGCAAGCACGGACCCGAACCGTTCGAGTACCGAGTCTTTTTGGATGACACGCAGCTCCTGTTCGACATTGGCTTCTGGTCGATCGAGTCGGACGAGGAGGAAGTGGAGATCAACAAGACGATGCGTCATCGTCTGAGACCGCGTGACATCCCTTCGCTGGGTGAGCATGCACTACGTCTGGAAGTGACATTTGCGATCCCCGGAAGCGACGATGAGTTGCTCACGCTGGTGGACACGACCCCGTTCGAGTTCACAAAGATCAACTCGACGGCGCCATATCTTGAGATCGTCTCCCCGCGCGACGGTGCTCTGGTCCTCGGCCGATCGTTTACTCTCAGATACGAAGCCTACAATGTGGAGCGGCTCGACGTCATCGTCGACCACACGTGGCGCATGGGCAAAAGACACATCAGCGATGGGAACCTGCTGCTGCGCGGTCTCGGCACCGGCCCGCATTCCATTTCGCTCGAGGCATTTGGTGGCAACGGTACCTTGGTCGCGGCGAAGGAGATGCGTATTAATCTCCAATATTAGTACTCGATCGCCATGCATATCACGGAACATCGGAAGCAACACTCATCTTCTTGGTGAAAACGCTCCATTTTTTTGAGAAACCGTGCTGTTCGATTTTTTAGTTCTTCACTTTGATTGGCTGAACTTCACAATTTCGAACATTTTAATTGGCAGTAAATGTTGTTGAGCTTGAAGTGAGTGAGCCAGCCTGGCGAGGCTTACACTCCTCGCCACTAGCGTAAGCCGCTTGGGTGCGCAAATCAGGACCCACGAGCGAAATTTGATTTTAGAGATCCATGAGCTCCAAGAGCTCCGTGGTGAGTGAGGCTGGGGGGGGGGGGGGCGGG
>JAADXL010001153.1:0-10787 GCA_023337755.1 Pythium aristosporum
AATCGCAATATCCTCCAGCTGTTCACCATCAATGGGAGACTGACACCGCACCGCCTGCCAACCTTCGAAGCTGGACGCAATCAGGGGATATTGATCGAAATTGCGGCTGAACGTAACCAGAGCACCTGCCTGAACATGAAGTTCAATCCGACTGCGGAGTACAATCGGACCCGTCAGCCAGACACCCGCCGGGATAACAATTCGACCGCCGCCCGCTTCTGCGCAAGCCGCTATGGCCAGACGAAACATCTCGGTATTATCCGTCGCACCGTCCCCAACAGCTCCAAAATCCGTAATCTGAAAATCCCGGGCAGGGATGACCGGTAAAGTGGCCTCATAAGCTTGCATATCGGATTCAGTGCCTTGACCTGTACGAAGTGGGGAGTAATATGTATTCATCGTTCAGAACATCCTCTCTGTTTGTAATGGGATCGGACTATTATCGCTATTGCATAACTTTCAATCAGATGTCATCTCGCTCCATCATATCAATGGACCAAGGTAGCAAGGTTGATCTTTTATGCCACGTACGATTAGAACTTGATGTTATTTGTTTTTATGACCAGAGTCATAAAGTGAACATCCCTTTCAGTATACTCTATACATCTATTCCAATGGTTGTAAAACAACTAGGAGATTCGATTCATTTTTCTGTCAGGATTCGTCACAAAGAGTTTAGAAATATGACAAATATATAACATAATCACTGGCTATAGCCCTATAAAACCCATTACTTATGTCATGTTTTATTACAAACCAATTGCCTTTGGCAGGATGAGTATGTATGATTAAATAACTAGTTTCAATTTATTCCTTAATATTCCTTTTCAAAGAGACGTTGCAGAAAGGATGGGGTGTACTCTTGATTGAATTTAGGGGTGTCCAGAAGCATTTTGGTCATTTTCATGTCCTCAAAGATATTCATCTTCACATTGAAGAAGGAGAGGTCGTTGTGATTATCGGCCCTTCCGGCTCAGGCAAAAGCACCTTGCTCCGCTGCATCAACCGCCTGGAGACGATTACCGAAGGTGAACTTGTCGTCAGTGGTGTCCCTTTACATCAGAAAAAGGTGGACATCAACCTCTTCCGCCGTGACATCGGCATGGTATTTCAACACTTCAATCTCTATCCTCACAAAAAAGTCATCGATAACATTACCCTTGCACCCGTGAAGGTGCGTAAACAGCCCAAAGCACAGGCAGCTTCTACAGCGATGAAGTATCTGACCCGCGTAGGCATTGCCGACAAAGCCGACAGTTATCCCTCCCAGTTGTCCGGTGGACAACAGCAACGTGTAGCCATTGCAAGAGGTCTCGCCATGGAGCCCAAAATCATGCTTTTTGACGAACCCACCTCTGCGCTGGACCCCGAGATGATCGGGGAAGTGCTGGATGTCATGCGATCTCTGGCCCATAACGGGATGACAATGGTCGTTGTTACACATGAGATGGGGTTTGCACGCGAGGTCGCAGACCGGGTCATCTTCATGGATGAAGGCAGGATTGTGGAAGAAGCCTCCGCCGCTGAATTTTTCGACAACCCGAGAGAAGAACGGGCCAAACAATTCCTGAGTCGTCTGATTCACCACTGAGAATAATCCATTTTGAAAGGGGTCTTTACCAAATGAAAAATGTGTTGAAGTGGCCGTCGTTTATGCTCGTATTGATTCTATCCCTTGTATTGTCCGGTTGTAGTACAGGCGAGGAAAGTAACAGTAGTGGCAGTAGTGGAGGTTCTGGCGGAAATGCTGAAGCCAAAGGGACGATTGAACAGATTAAAGAGCGCGGCAAGCTCATTGCCGGCGTGAAATATGATACGAAGTTGTTCGGTCTGAAAGACCCGGCAAGCGGTGAAGTTGAAGGCTTCGATATTGATATTGCCAAAGCACTCGCCAAACAGATTCTTGGGGACGAAACCAAGGTGGAACTGAAAGAAGTGACGTCCAAAACGCGCATTCCAATGCTGCAAAACGGTGATATTGACATCATCATCGCCACGATGACGATTACGGATGAACGCAAGGAACAAGTGGACTTCAGCGACGTCTACTTTGAAGCCGGGCAGTCCCTGCTTGTGAAAAACGACAGCGCCATTACCGGTTTGGATAGCTTAAGCGGTGTGAAGGTGCTCGCGGTCAAAGGCTCTACTTCGGCACAAAATATCCGTGAAAAAGCCCCAGATGCCGAGGTGCTGGAATTCGATAACTATCAGGATGCCTTCACTGCACTCAAAGCAGGTAAAGGTGAGGCACTGACAACCGATAACATCATCCTGATCGGCATGCAGCAGACTGATAACAACTACAAGCTGGTTGGGGGCAATTTCACGAGTGAGCCTTACGGTATGGCGATTCGCAAAGGTGACTCTGCATTCGTAGGAGAAGTAAACAGCCTGCTCAAAAGCATGAAAGACAGCGGTGAATATGATACGTTGCACGAAAAATGGCTGGGCAGCAAGCCCGAGTAAGCCCGATTAATGATGGTCAAGCGGCGACTTCGCCTGTGGTATGCGATGCATGGGCAGGACGTAATCGCCGTTTCTACATCTGGAGAATGGAGGCTTCGCCTACATGGGCAAATTGGACTTCAACGTACTGATCAAACACTCAGATCGATTCCTGGAAGGCTTCCTCAATACCATCCAGGTGAGCATTATGGCCTTGATCGGCAGCTTTATCCTTGGGGCAATCATGGCCATCTTTCGAATATCACCCATCAGACCGCTCAACTGGATCGGCACGGCTTTTGTCGAGTTCATCCGTAATATCCCCTTGCTGCTGGTCGTGTTTTTCTTCTATCTGGGACTGCCGGCACTCGGCATTTCACTGGATGGATTCATCTCCGGCACACTCGGCCTGACCATCTATACGGCTGCTTTCATTGCCGAAGCGATCCGGGCGGGTATTCAGACTGTCCCCCGCGGGCAACTGGAGGCCGCGAGATCTTCTGGTCTGTCCTACGTACAGGCCATGAACCTGATCATTCTGCCGCAAGCGATCAAGATTGTATTGCCGTCCATCGGCAACCAGTTTATCAATTTGGTCAAAAACTCGTCCATCCTTGCTGTCGTGGCCGGCATGGATCTGATGTATTTTGCCGATCTGATCAACTCGGATACGTTCCTGCCGCTGAGCGTCTACACCATTGTTGCGCTGTTCTATCTGGTGTTGACCTTGCCGCTCAGCTTCCTCGTTCACTATATGGAGCGAAGGTTCGGACAAAGTGATGCTGACGCCAGCCAGACCAAAGGCAAACCAAAAAAGACCAAACCAACGGGTCAGGTCACCATGTAAAACAGACATCCATCTTAACCTATACCTTGTCCTACTCAGAGAAGGAGGCGATGATCCATGGACTTTAGCGGGGCCTACGCCTGGCCCAACCTTCGTTTCTTGCTGCACGGTTTCCTGATTACCCTGCAAGTAGCAGGGTTGTCGATTGTATTCAGCTTTGTGCTCGGCACGGTGCTCGGTACCGTTCGATACACCCGAATTCCATTCCTGTCACAGATCGTGGCCGTCATCGTGGATACAATCCGGAATCTGCCGCTGCTGCTGATCATTTTCTTCATCCATATCGTACTGCCCCAGCTCGGAATCAAAATGTCCGTCTTCTGGTCAACGGTCGTTGGACTGAGTCTATTCGAAGGCGCCATGATCGCAGAGATTGTCCGTAGCGGCCTCAAATCGATTGAGCGCGGTCAGGTGGAAGCGGCTCGCTCCTCCGGCCTGAGCTACATGCAGACACTCGGCGGCATCATCATGCCACAAGCTCTGCGGCGAA
Organism: Pythium aristosporum; assembly: GCA_023337755.1. Lineage (NCBI taxonomy): Eukaryota > Oomycota > Peronosporomycetes > Pythiales > Pythiaceae > Pythium > Pythium aristosporum. Next base: position 3,783 of record JAADXL010001153.1, read on the forward strand.
TGTCGCCTCCGATGGTAAGCCAGTTCATTTCCTTGCTGAAGGATACTTCACTGGCAATTATTATCTCCCTGCCAGAGCTGATGCACAACGTGCAGATTCTTGGCGGTCAGAGCTTCGATTACGTTATCCCTGCCCTGCTGCTCGCAGCCGTATTGTACTTTGTCATCAACTACGCGCTGTCCATAGTGGCACGGCGACTTGAGGCACGGATGAATTGATACACGGAAGGAATGAGGCATGAAAGAATATGAAACATGAAGTAACCGAGGCCTCATGATTGATTAGATATGAAGGAAATAGACATGAAGGAAAGAACCAAATTGATGAAAAGAATGAAAGCGCCCCAAAGACTCCAAATCCACGTATGCAGTGGATTTGGAGTCTTTGGGGCCTACAGTTATGCTCATAAATCCACGAACTTCCCACCAATTTCTAACGAACTGAGGGAAGCTTATTTAGCCATTTTTGAGACAGGTTCTAATCTAACGAATCGTAGACGCTCTATTCCTCCGATTCCCCCCGCTTATACCCCCAAATTAGACGTCTCAGGTTCGTTAAAACTTTACGAACTAGAGATTAAATAAACACCCACTCCCACTACTAATTCGCCCACAATCAGCTCATCCCTCAGATCGCCGCTCCGTTGCGGCGTAGCTCCTTCTGTAGCACCGCTACTGGCAGCTCCAGCGGTTCCAGCTTCACCTTCATAGCTAAAGCAGCGGCTGTTCCCGCGGCCTCTCCCGTAGCCATACAGCTTGGAGTAAGCCTTGTCGTTGCGTGAGCCTCATGTGTGGTGGAGATGCAGCGTCCTGCCGCCAGCAGATTGCGGATATTACGGGAAATCAGACAACGGTACGGAATATCGTACGCCCCATCCCCTTCTATAAAGGCAGCCACAACGCCTTGACCCGAAGGGTCATGAATATCAATCGGATAACCGCTTCTGGCGATCACATCGTCAAACTTTCGCCCTGTAACCACATCCACCTGGGTCAACGCGTAATGCCCAATAATCCGCCTGGATTCACGAATACCGATCTGCGGCGCTACCGCTGAGATCGAAGCCCGTTCGAATCCAGGCACGTCGCGCTGTAAAAACTCAGCCATCATCAGCACCTGCTTCCTGCCTTCCTGTTCAGCAGAGGTTAGATCCTCTGCATCCGTCGCATCGAGCCCCTGCACCCGGGTACAGTTAATCAGCACTTCATCTTCAGCCGGTCCGGTAAAAAACAACACCTGATCGCGATTAATCGGCACACCCGCTTTTTTCCATTGGGAATAGAAGCCGCTCACCCCAGTTAACGGAATACTGTCCAGCTCTGCAAAAGGAGTCTTGGCATAAAAATCTTCCGGGTGCTCCTGCATGTATTGCTTCACTCGTCCAAGGTCCACGCCACGCATTCTGAATTTCATGGTCATCGGCTGCGACTGGTTGTCCCCGTCTCGCCCTTTTGCAACAGAAGCGCCCGCGAGATACGCCACATCCGCATCACCGCTGGTATCCACGAATACGTTCGCTCTGAGTTCCATTCGGCCAGACTTGTTCGTCAGACGTACCGCCTCCACCCGATTATCTTCAACTACCACTTCATCCACAAAGCTGTGCAACAACAACCGGACCCCTGCCTCCTGCAGCATATCCGCTGCGACCACTTGATAAATGGCTGGGTGGTACGGCGTGACGGTATGAACAAAGCCAACCGTATCGCGAAGATGCCCCGGAGAGCCACCACGCGACTGCAGCCGGTCAACGATCTCCTGCGCAATGCCCCGAATCACCTGCTCACCACTCTCCGTATGGAAAGTCATCCATGGGTAGACCATAGCGGCGGTCGACATTCCGCCAACGAACCCGTACCGCTCCACCAGCACCGTCCGCACACCCTGCCGTCCGGCTGCAATCGCAGCCGCAATACCCGCGGGGCCCCCTCCCACAATGACCACATCCGCTTCTTCCCTCTTCATGTTTATCCGTTCACTCAAGTGTTATCACTCCTTCCGTTCTATTGCACCGACTACTCTTTCAGTCCCGTCATGGCAACTCCCTCAATGAAACGCCGTTGTGCCAGGAAAAAGACAATCAGCAGTGGCAAGGTCGCCATGACGGTGGCACTCATGAGATATTGCCAGGCTGTACCTACTTCATCCGTGAACAGGGATAATCCAAGCGGCAGCGTCATCAGTTCTCGCGAATTAATGAAAATCAACGGATCAAAAAACTCATTCCAGATCGTCACAAAAGTGAAGATCGTCAGCGTAGCCATACCGGGCTTGGCAATCGGGAGCATAATTCGCGCATATATCCGGAATCGGTTGCAGCCATCAATCATCGCCGCTTCCTCCAGCTCGGTTGGTACCGTAATGAAGAACTGCCGCATCACAAAGATGCCAAACACACCGCCCGCACCAAAGATCGGCAGTAAAATCAACGGAAGATGTGTATCAATCCAGCCCAGCTGCCGCATGAACAGAAACATCGGAATCGCCGTCACTTCATGAGGAATCATCATCGCACTGAGCAGGATGAGAAATACCACATTACGCCCCTTGAACGGAATTTTGGCAAATGCGTACCCGGCGAGGGACGCAAAGAATACCGTACCCACCACGACCACAACAGCAATGTACACGCTATTAAAATAAAAACGGTGGAACGGGATCAACCGAAAGACATCGATATAGTTCTGAAATCGGAATGATTCCGGTATCCACTGCGGTGGATAGGTGAAGATGCTCTGGGGCTCCTTGAATGACGTCGATATCATCCAGATAAACGGTACTATCATGATTAACGAGATCAGCGCCAGCAACAAATACGTACCGAAGGCACCCCAGGTCTTGCGAGCCGGCGGACTAGGCATCGCCTTCATTGAATACCCACCTCTTTCGAAGCTGCCATTGCAGCAGCGTCAGGATCAGCACGATAAAAAACAGCACATACGCAAGGGAAGAGGCGTAGCCAAACTGAAATAATTTGAATGCTTTTTCCCAGATATAATAGACCAATACTTTCGTGCTGTTGGTCGGCCCTCCCTGTGTCATCACATAGATCTGCCCGAACACTTTGAGCGAGCCAATCACGGTCATCACCACGGTTAGAAACACCGTTGGCGTAATCATGGGCAGTGTGACGTGAAAGAAGGTTCCCCTTCTGCCCGCACCGTCCAATGTTGCCGCTTCGTACAGTGAACGCGGTACCTGCTGAATCGCTGCAATGAACAGCACCATATTCAGGCCTACATTTTTCAGCACACTGGTCACAATAACCGCAGGCATCGCCAGATCCTGATTGTAGAGCCAGGCCGGCCCCTTGATGCCCAGCATCAACAGAAGCTGATTGATCAATCCCGACTCTGTCGCATACATCAGCTTCCATACGATCGCCCACACAATCAGTGAAGTCATGACTGGAACAAAGATGGCTGTTCGGAAAATTCCGATGCCGCGCAAGTTTCTGGATAATAGCAACGCGAGCAGCAGGGCGAGCACAATATTAAGCGGTACAAGCCCCGCAGTGAAATAGACTGTATTGGCAAGCACTTTCCAGAACATGGCGTCTGTCATAATATTCCGGTAATTCTCCAGTCCAATAAAATGATGATCCCCCAGCAGAGGCCAGTCGGTCAGGCTCATGTATAACGCCAAACCCATGGGAAACAGCAGCAGTAGAGTAAACCCCAGCACCATCGGGGATACAAACAGCCACCCCGCGATCTGGGCCTCTCTGGCGAGCGGACCTCTTCCTGTACGCTTGCGTGAATAAGTCACAATTAGGCCCTCCCCCTTATGATCAAACTTCTTCCCTAGTTCAGTCTGTCCACCGCATTGCGAAACCCGCTAACGGCACTTCGCAGCTGATCCTCCGTTTTGCCTGTTACGACCGCTCCAAGCATGATCGCCTTGACCCCGGTATCGCGCAGCACCCGAACATCCTCCGGCACCAGCTTTCGCTGGGAAGGAACCAATACCGGAAGCTGGGCCTGCAAGACCAGACGGCGATACCTGAGCACATCCGCGAAGCTTAGCGGTGTGCCATATTCATTCCCGGGCACAATGGATGCCTCCAGTGCAGCGAAGCCGTAATGAGCTGCCAACGTTACGAGGGAAGGTTCATATCCGTCATTGATCGCGAACGTTGGGTCCAGCCCCAGATCATCCAGCATGAAGGACGGCAAGTGATGTGCATAGATAGAATAGAAGTCCAAACCCAGCCCGGAAAGGCGCTCCACATCCTCCCGCCGTGCCCCCTCAATACTGCCGGACGGCACAACCCCAAGCGGGCCGCCAAACTCGGTACGGATTGCCCCAAATACATCGGCATAGTTGTCCAGTGGACCAAAATGATTCCCACTGGCACGATGACCGACATTATAATGCACCTTCAGTGCATCAGCGCCTTCTTCCATTGCTGCTCGGGCCAAAGATAGATCATTCTCAGGCAAGCTGACCACAAGTGACAGAGACCTCCGGTCAAGCAATTCCTTGAATTTGCCCATCATCCTCATCTCCTGTTTCTATGGAATTAGTTATTGTTGCAGCATATTCTGAACCTCTTCCTGCATTTGCTTCAGATTATCCTCGGGTGTCGCTGAACGGGCGAACAGTCGGTCAAATCCCTGCAACACCGCATTGTCGATATCCTGCCACCGGATATGACCGGGAATCAAGCGTGCTTTGGGCATTTCATCAATCACCGCCTGCACAATATGCTCCTTGCTCGGATTATTCGGCTGATTAATGAACTCATCGGAGTTCAGAACGGAAATACGCGGAGGGACAAAGTAGGTGGCCGTCGCCTGAATGCCCTGCTCACTAGCAAAATACTCCAACAGCTTCTTGGTTTCCTCCGGATGTTTGCTGTCGTTGAACATGGCATATCCAGCCTGCCCCAGCATCGGTACGCTGCCCTGTGAACCGGAAGGCATGGGAGCAATGCTCCATTCAAAATTCGTAACCTCCCTTGCTTTGGAGACGTAGCTGTAGTTATCGAAAAACATGCCCACATTGCCAGCATCGAAGCTGACCTGCTCGCCCGCTTTCGGATGCGATTCATCGGTGAACATCATGCGCTCCAGCAGTTCAAAGGTTTGTACGCCATAGGCATCGTTCCAGGTGAACTTCGTCATCCCTTCGTCGAACGGACCGCTACCATTGGACCAGGAATAGGAGGAAAGCACAGCCCAGTTCTTCCAGTCGCGGAAAAAGTTGGCGCCATAGATTCGGTTGGTAGCATCCTTGCTGGCAATCAGCTTGGCGGACTCTTCGAACTGTTCCCATGTCCATTGCCCTTGAGCAGCGAGTGTATTCGGGTCGGTCAGACCGGCTTTGTCAAACAGCGTTTTATTGTAAAACATGACAACTGGAGGGGTGGAAAAAGGCAGCCCCAGCAGCTGATCGCCATCACGGAACAGATCCAGCGTACTTGGAATATAATCATCCAGCTTGAACTGTGCATCATCCTTGAACTCGGATACGTCAGCCAAAATGTGATTGGATTTGAACTGTGGCACCATTCGCTCCGATACCCAGGCGATATCCGGGAGAGAGCCGCCAGCGGCAAGCACAGAAATTTTTTGCTGGTATTCCGCGAAAGGTACGGATTCCATCGTTACCTTGATGCCTGGATTTTCCTGCGTGAAGCTCTCGATCAGCTTGTTGTACAGGTCCATATGTGCCTGATTGCCCCACATCATGAACTTCAGTTCAACCTCTCCATTCTCCCCGGCTGCATTCTCAGGATTACTGCCGGAATTGGAGCTTGTGCATCCGATTGAAGCAATCATCATGAGTAAGAGCATCAGCATCAGTCCTGCTTTTTTCATGGAAATCCCCCTTATGGGCTTAGTGGTGTACAGGTGCAACCAAAGTATAACGAAGGCATCGGCCGCTCATAAATCACGTCAATTACAGAAATAGTATGGTTTTTCAAGGAATGATGTTGAACATCTGCCCCGCTATTGCTCATTGCCTTCCATCGGTGCCGAATCGGTCTCGATATTCTCCTGCCGTCCATCCCACCTGCTGCTTGAACACCAGCATGAAGTGCTTGGGGCTCTGGTGCCCGGACAGTCTCGCCACATCATAGATTTTGAGACCCGTGTTGATCAGCAGCCACTTGGCTCGCTCCATACGTGCCTCAGTGATATATTCGGAGTAATTGGTTCCTGTTTCATTCTTGAACAGCTGGCTTAGATAGGTGGGGTTCAGGTTAACAAGAGCTGCTATGGTCTGAAGTCGCAGATCACCATCGGGATGCTGCTTGATGTGCTCCTTCACATCTCGGATAATCTTCCGTGTATCTCCACCAGAGTGTTCTGCTTTCCCAGATGGCTCCGTGATCGGAAGGGTTGAAATACCGTACCTGCGATCCAGGAGCAATTGAATTTTTTGTATGGATGACACCAGTTCATGACGTTCAATCGGCTTCAGCAGGTAGTTCAGCACACCGTACTCCATCGCTCTGCGTGCATATTCAAACTCCCCGTAGCCGCTGATGATGAGCATCAGCAGTTCAGGGTACATGTCTCTTGCTTTCGATACCAATGTCAACCCGTCCATTTCACGCATGCGGATATCCGTGACTAACACATCAGGCACTTCACATCTCAGAAAATTCAGTGCCTCGGTTCCGTTTGAAGCCTCACCTGTTACCTGGAACTGAGGAGCCGCTTGTACAATCAGCTCTCTCAGTCCCTGACGGATGACTGTCTCATCCTCCACAAGCAATACTTTATACATGTCTTCATTCCCCTTTCAGTTGAAGTTGAATGGATATGGTGACCGCCAGACCCTGCCCAGGGCTTCCATCGACACTCAGGCTACCACCTTCTCCATATATGAGGCGGAGCCTTTGAGAGATATTGTTAAGCCCCAGACTGTCCCCGGCATGGCAACGTAATGTCTGACTGGAAGGCTGCCTGGAGATGGATTCGTTCAATTCGTCAATCTCTGCCTGAGTCATCCCTTTGCCGTTGTCACGAACAATAATCAGCAGCTCATGATCGA
>JAADXL010001154.1:0-10786 GCA_023337755.1 Pythium aristosporum
AAGCCCGTTCGTGTTCACGAGGATATCAAGACAGAGAATTCAGTGCGCACTGACTTCATCCTGAAGGAGGTTGTTTCAGTGTACTGTAGTCGGTTCACAGTCAGGCACTTCGAAGCCCAGCGTTGTTTGTTGTCTGATTGTAAAAGTCTTCTAGAGATATGATTTTTTGGTGATAAAGCCAGTACACTGCGCGGCACAGAACTAAAACAGAGGAGCAGATAGTTCATAGTGCAGACGCCACTGGACCGTCATGCCGCTTCGGCGCCCCCAGCTGTTGGCCGAGCGGCCAAACTTGTTGAAAGAGAAATGGTCGCGCGCTGAGCACCGCAACATGGTGGGTTCACGGCACTCCAGCTGTTGCAGCATGCCACGGTATCCCCACCGCGTACAGTAACTGCTCAAGTGAGCCTCCGTGCCTACGGCAACTCGGCTTCGGCTCCGATTGCGATGCGGTGTGAATCCTCCTGCGATGTACTGTCTTGACAGCCACACCAACTAGCCCCTTCGGATGCTGCGCCGGTGGAGCGTTGGCCAAAGAGTCGGTTGGGATCTCATCTCGGGCGTTGGACAGCGGCCACAAGTACAGTACTGGCCGCTGGATGGACTTGCATCGAACTGTCAGCATGTCGCACATGACGTCTCGTGTAATCTCACACGGTTGGGTACAGTACCTTTGACCTTGATAAGGATCCCGGCCTCATCCCCGTGTGAGAACAAAGTACACCTCTCCCTTTGACGGGTACATTTGATTTTAGTATGTAGAGTTCGTATCCGTTCCTAACATTATCCGCCTTAAGTCAGCACAAATCCTGGACAAAGGTAACTCTAGAAGGCTCGCATTCACAGCGCATGCATTCCACGACACATGCTTCTTGCCTTGCTGTCATTATCCAACTTTGTGCCAGGCGCGCGCCATTCATTGCCCACCCGTTACAAGCTGACCAGCACAACGGGGCACGGTATCCGATATTCTCCCACCCGAAGACACGACAACCGGCACGGAGCGCTGCCTCGTGACCCGATGCTGTGCAAGTACCTGAGCTTGAAATGCCGCAAGCAACGCATGCGCAAGCCAACGGGCGAACTCCACAGCCTGTGCGAGAAGCACCGCGAGAAAGCAAACGCTGCGCAGCGCAAGTCACAGCTCGCAAAGAAGCTCAGGCTGATGACCGACTTCAGTGGCTCCCAGTCGCTCACAACTGGTGCATCGAACTGGATTGCTCTTCGAGTGGACCGTTCATTGAAATGTGGGTACTCGAAGGGCCAGGGGTGCAACGATCAGCGTGCAATCAAGCCGAACGGTTCTCGCCATCGTTTCTGTGAGCGCCATCGCGAGCAGGCCAAGGGTCACCAGCGCACCCACATCCAGAGTCAGCGTGATCGGCTTGAAGCCCGTAGCCAGCACGAGCTTGGCGTGGAGACGAATCTCACCAGCCAAGGGCTCCATATTATCGGCTTCATGCCACCACTTCAGCTGAATGCGTTTCTCGAAGGCCGTAGGCTGGGCCACCTATCAAGGGAAGGGATCTCGATGCTTGATGGCATCGGCAGCGGAGACCTCTCTTCCGACTTGCACCACGAAGTCCAGTTCCAGGGGGCGTTTCACGTGTTGGTAGATAATGTACAACATGGTGAAGCGAAAGCGTTGCTAGCTCACGTGAACCCATGGCTGTGGGATTTCGTTGAGGACGTGTACGAGTCACTGAACGATGAGCAGTAGCGGAGCATCCCCGCGTTCCACGATTGTGTGTGCGAGTTTTTTTCAAGCTGCATCGGTTGTACGCCAATCCCACAGTAATATTGTATGCCTCGACACTGTGGCGCAGCAGGAACCAGCTTCCCCGCATCAAGTTCCCTATGTTTGGAGGGCGGGGCCTCTAAATATTAACAAATAAATTTAGTTGTGATACATTACGACCAATTATTGGAATGTTATACCGTTACTGTACTCCCAATTATGGGTGATGTGCCTCCGCAAGATGAGAATTTTCTCATCTAGGGTACAATGGTGGGTACAAATTGAAGCCGACGACTGGCAGACGCCTTCTTCTGTCGCCAGTCTAAAGTAGCAACTTGGTGAGTGGTGCCCGTCATTTTCAAAGTTTTGAAAAAGCCTCGCAATCATACGCGTGTCATAATGCCGACATTGCCCGATCACCGTATGATCCACATGAACGCTGCGCTATGGGGAGTCGCGCAAGTGCATAAAGAACGGTCCGATCTGCTTTGCAAATACCACGGGAAGGCGTGTTCGAACACTCGAGCGATCAAGCTGAATAGCGAGCTCCATCGTTTCTGCGACGAACACCGTACGCGTCACAACATGTTTCAGCGGGCCTACCAGAAACGTCGTGATCACAAAGGTCAATCCAAACAAAGCTCCAACATGGCTGAAGCAGATACCGTGGGCGCCGATTCAATGTACTTGAACGAGACATCGTGCGGACTGGGTGAACTTATTGTGATCGATCTGACCAGCGCCAATTCAACTGCTGGGACATTGACTCACGAAGTGCAAGCTCCACAGGCGGATGTGGCACTTGCAGGCCCGGACGTTCCCTTGAAACTGTGGAAGAGCTCGTCCAGTTCCTCGATGCCACAGAAGCCATACACCCCGAGTCTAACGCACCACCATGCTTCTCGTGAGATGCTACTAGGTATCGCTCGGTAGTATCATTCTAGAAGAACGCGCGTACCGCATCTCAATACGACTCAGTGAATACAAAAACCAACCTCGACAAGTTCTGGTATGGCTTTCACACTATCAAATGATTTGAAGCCACATTTTTAAGGGAACCTTGATGCTATCGCCGAAACATACAACACAGGACACCACGTGTCTCTATCTATGATAGGCTGCGTACGGACGCGAAAAGAAACTACCGTGAGTCTTTATTCTTTGGTATCGGGGCGATTGATTCCACCAATGAAGTGTAGCTACCGAAGAGGAAGTCGATGTACAAAATGGCGGTCAATTGGGTTAGCTTTATAGTTGCCCAGAAATGGGACCTGCCCAGATTTTGGACCACGACTCAATGGGCACATTGAACTCATAAAACTGCAAATGGCTGAAGACATGAGGGCGCAAAGCCCTTATACAAATGTGACCTCTCCAGTTGAGTCTGGAAGTCGTCTTCTCCACTCGATTATCATGAATCCGAATGGAAAATGAATACGAATTATTTCTCGTTGCGACACCAAATTACAAAATCGAGACTGAATGAGTTTTGTTGAAGTTGAAGTTGAAGTTACTGTAGTTGTGCCTATTATCGAGCTACAGAGGGACCGAATAATGGCCCTGAGACTTGATCGCCCAACTGATCCCTCAAAGGGAGTATGTCTTAGCTGGTATACGTGTTCACATCGGCGGGTTGCATTTCGCTGCAGTTGCCGCTGGTTGTCGCCGCTTGGAACTTTTCCGTTGGGCGGCATTCGCCTTCAGGCGGTGGAACTGGCACAACCGGTGAAGCGCTCCACTGAGCTTGCTCGCGCGCGGCCTCGTGCAGCGTCGACCTGCGTACAGGCAACAGTTCGGCGACTGAAGTACTCCGCTTGCGGATTTTGCTCCAGACCGAGGTAACAAAGCCGTGAGGAACTCGGTTGGTAAACGAGAGAATGTTCGTGGAGGAGCGACCGGGACGTTGAGCACGTCATCGAGCTGTGGAAGACGTGGGAGTCGTGCACATGCGGGCTTACTTTGACTGTCCTTGGCTGGTTGGGGGAGGGGTTCAGTATCGGTATGCTTTGTGCCTTTTGCCGCGATCGGACCGATGGCTGTCGTGATCATCTTCAGCACTAGAAGCCAGAAAATATATACTGCTACTGGTTAGCAGTTCTTTGGTTGCGGGCCTATGTAGTTCTGTCACTCAGATATTTTAAGAATGAACTGAGCTTGGAACCGCTGCAGAGTCGAGGGCCTCTCCGGGGACCCTTCTCTGCGACTGACGACATGTTTTATCGAACAATTATTCTCATTCTCATGGAACTTATCTCATCTGAGTTGCTGGATACGAAGATGCGCATACACAGCTCATGGGTTGATTATCGTATACATAATTTAGCCTGTTTGGATGACGCTGAAGTTGTGTGCATCTTCAATTTCTCACAGGATGAGAACTTGTCAGTGGGTTTGGTCTGGGTTTACCCGTGATTCTCAAGAGCAATGGCCAACTTGGCTCATTTCTATCGAGTCGGGAGCATTCGTGCCAACCAATACAGAATCTAGTCTAAATGCTGCGATATATTGTACGATGGATCGCACAATTTACGATGAGGTGTCTCCATGGGAAAAATGAAGGAATCGTCGCCTATGGCCGCCAACAAATCGCTCAAGTCTGGGTATTCTGGTGACTGCGGGTCCGGGTTGCGGTTCGTCAACGCATCGATAAATTTCGTGGTAGGGACTGGAATTTCTTGGCAGCACTGTGTTTCTTCACCAGGCTGGCTGGCTACACTAGGAGGGATACCTAGTGGCTCTTTACGAGCATTGGTCTTCGGTGGAGTCGGCTCACCGAAGAGCCCAACAAAGAAATCCTCGGCGCTGCTCGAGAGAATTGTCCAGAGTGAATTGAGAGAGGTCGCGATGGCGTCATGCGGGAAGACTGTTGGTTGAATCGGGATAGCTTTCGAGACACTCGCTGCGATTTTGTTGCTGAGAGAGACAGTGTCGTGCCCGGCACCGTTCTGATGTCGTCGTCGGGTTTGCGAGAGCCGTTGGTTTCGGTTAGCGAGCATTCGATGACTGTGGCACATTTTATGCAGCGAGCCGTCGAGCTTGATCGCACGAGGCTTGTAGCATGGACGCCCTGCATACTGGCAGCGTTGCTCATGAGGCTGATCGAAATCGCGTGCAGTGCATGCTTGGGCAAAATCTTCCTGCGCAGGGTAACGAAGCGACAGTCTATGATGCATGGGGCCGGCGGTGGTAGTGGGGGGCTTGCGAGTATTTAAGAATGGATCGGATCGTGTGAGTCCGTCGGGGAAGCACGTTGCTGTGAATGTGGTCAGAATGATTACACGACAGGAAGACAACGTATCGTTGATTATGACGGGCTGGGGAACTGAGAATTTTCACTTTTGCTGTTTCCGAACGATGAGAAACCTCACGCGACAGTCCAGGTGGTGGGCAGGCAACGGACGTCAGACCAATTACCCACCGACCTTTCCCCGTTCGAGCGTATTGGTACCGGAAATACTCGTAGTATTCTTTGAGACACATGAAGTATTATGTGTCGAATTGGTGTTAGGTTGACTGTACGATGAGAGACCACTGCGTGCCCAGTGGTGGGTATGCGTCATGGCTATACTCTCAAGAGAGTCATGTTTATACCTGTGGTTTAATTCCACTTATATTTACAAGTATGCGCATTATTCAGCTCGCTCCTTTCGCGCACCCCATATACTCACAGAGGTGGTGTGTCGCCCTCGAGCATACGGAGCAGTACTTCAAGAACTTCCGGTTCAAAGCCATTCACAAGCTGATCCCCCGAGGACATGAGCTCTTCATGGTGGGTATGAGCGCCGTGGGATGTCGTGGCTGGACTGTACGCAGCATGCGTGAGTGGCCTGTAAAGAAGAACACGAGTCAATACGCAGTCCACCCTGCTTGTCGCATGCACATCTACGTACACGACACCCATCGCGCCGAAAGGATCGGTACCTTCAGATACCCACAACGTGCGGAGTCCCATACCCAGCGGATACAGGTGGGATTTGGTCGGCTCCGGATGAGGCGGTGGGGATGACGGCTCTTTCCTGGCATCCATCGAACACACTTTCTTTCGGTGACTTTTCTGATACTGACGATGCTTTTCTAGGTGGTAGTCACACTTGGAACGCTGGCGGTGGTCTCTCCCGACGGCGCACGGTTTGCAGCACTTGGGGTACGAACAGACACCAGAATTTGACGTTGTTCGTTGTGTATCGGCGTCGCGCACACTTCCGCTCCCACGCACAACGAGTGGGCAAAGCACTGAGAGTGGTTGGAGCCCTTGGGTGGGGGTGGGTACAGGCGCCAAGGAGAGTGTGGCATTACTGGTGGGCCAGGAGTGCTGATCGCGTTGGGCGCCCTGGGAGTGTGGTGAGGCAGGGGACGGGAAGAGTCGGCGTAGGCACTGCTTCCAGTTCGACCGATTGTTCACCTCGTCTCGCTTACGCCTTGCATAATCAGTTTGGTACTTGCAGTGCTGACGGCGGTGGGGCTCACACTTCTTATGTGGGGAACCGTTACTTTTCTGAGCGCATTGTTGGCCGCACGCCGGGTAGTTGCACACAGGTGAAGCTGGTGCGACTGATGCCCGAGAGGCTGTCGTGTTTGAGTGGACCACCATTGTAGATACACGTGTCCAATCTTTTCCGTTGATGCTGCTTGTCGACTTTGTCGTGATTTCGCGAACTGAGCATACATGTAAAGGCAGCACTGCACGGCTCAAGCACAAACTGAGGCCCATTTTCAACCCATCGTAATGATAAAAAGCTTGATATGGCGACATTGTATCCACTATTATGGATTGCTGATATCCCTGCCAAACCGATCCATGTTCTAACCAAAACCTCTGTATAATATGATATCTTATGATAACAGCACGCTGTTGAACAACTTATAATATTGGGCTCATCAGAAAAAAAAAAAAGCGCCAGTTCTCATTTTTCCTGCGGGGTTTCTCAGTGAGAATTATTCATGAAACGAAAAAATCGTGGGAGGCACGCTCATACTGAACTCAAGCTCAATCACCACGTCATTTGTGCAAAACCAGGCGCAATTTCATCAGGCCTTTCTTTGCAGAAATCGAAGACATGATTTTCTTGGGATGTAGCCACGATTATTTGATTGAACTCCTCTGCCCCGACCTCGACGAACCAAGCCTGAGCTTCTGTCAGTCTTCAAAATACTTGGTCCCACCATCATGCCCGTCGTTTGCAAGAATTTCAAGGACGTCGAAGCGACCAAAGGCACAACCAAGACGCAGTCTTGCCATCTCCCGTCTTGGGCACTGCAATCAACCAGCGAGCCAAGCATCTGCCCACCGCTCAACGCCACTCTCTTATACGCTCTGGAGCAGCAAGCTGCCGAAGAGTGGAGGGAGATCTTCACCCAATGGGAGCGAGAAGCAGCGCAGATGGATGGAAACCACATGACTGCAATAATCTGAGCGAACAAAGTGACGGCGTGCAGTTTGAAACATTCGAAGAACCATTGCTTTGTTATCGTAATACTACAATGAAGAAAGGTGGGCCGTCGGCGCCAGCATACACCAGCCTTCCCGGATACCAGCACGTGTTCGCGAACGCTAGTATAGGCATGAACCTGGCACTCTGTTTATCACGCACGGTGTGTGGCCGACGCACAGAGCGAGCCCGCTCGGGATGATAGCGGGTGTCTCTGGCAAACATTCCATATGGTACTGGAATGTGCGCGTCCGGCAGGCTGTGTCGTGTCAAATAATGAGAAAATGAGAAATCTCACTTCATGTTCCAGAACAGTACGTCGAGTAACCCAGGATAGAGTGCCGTGTAACCCATCGACTACATGGATACATCGGATACCGCGGGTTCATAGATGGGACATTTGTGGTCATTCACATCCGTGTGCATGTATTGCGGTTTCGTGAAAAGGCTGGGAACTCTGTACCGGTGCGAGTGAGAAAAAAGGTATCCGTGATCTTGAGGGTCCAATCGGCGTCGGCCAAGTGTCGATGTGGCAAGGTGCGATGATGCGTCGTGGATAAATTTCCGAGTCACCCACAATGAGTTGCACCGGACGCACGCACCAGGCCTTCATTTCCAGGGTGTGAATCATTACTCATGGCATGGGCCACGCTTGCAACTTGTAATTATGCAACTCCACACCGAGAAAGACTGTATACTATACTAAAGCGCTCCCAGGTCAGTCAGAGTATGGCAGTTCTCAAAATCACACGGCGTGTATACTCGACAGCCCAGGCTACCAGAGGACCATAATGTCGGAACCGAATCGCAACCAACAGCCGAACAGTGGCCAGCAAGACAAACCCACTGACCACGCCCCGCTCGAAGATCGCTCCGAAGAAACTGAAGCGACTCCACCATAACAGCAGGCCACCCTCCACACACGCTCCACACGTCCCGCACGACTCGAACGCCGCTCATACACCGTCTTTACACCATACCCGCTCCGTGGATCCGGCACGCAAGACTGGTGGGATGGCGATGAGGAGTCAATCGAAGATCTTCTCGCTGATGTGCTCGCTGGTCAACCGGCTGCGATCGAGACTTTCACTGTCTTGTGGGAGGAAGAGGACGACGACGACGAAGAGTAGAGCAATGCCGGGACGGTGCCAAGTTGATTTGCAGTGTGGTGAGTTTTGGAAGCAATTGACACTCGTGCACACGTCGCCAATGCCTCGCCAATGAATTTGCTTTGATTGACGCCGATCTTGCGCAGTCAGTCGTCTATCTTGCTTCATATAATGTATTGCGAGTTATAGCATTTGCCGTGAAAAGCCGCCCAAGTCCCCTTGCTCCGTGAGCACGACGCCAAGAATGAGTGCCTGCTGGTTCCCGAGCAGCACCAGTCGTGGGCGACGGGGGATGTTTCCAGACGATTCCGCAGTAGGGTCTCCATTCTCGAGCTTGAGCGCATCGACAAGAACTCGTAGTAGGCGCTTGCGCCGCTGGTCATTGTACTGGGCCTGACGACGGTGGAGCGTG
This sequence comes from Pythium aristosporum, assembly GCA_023337755.1. Lineage (NCBI taxonomy): Eukaryota > Oomycota > Peronosporomycetes > Pythiales > Pythiaceae > Pythium > Pythium aristosporum. Next base: position 8,689 of record JAADXL010001154.1, read on the forward strand.
CACATTTCGTGGAGTGAACCGTCTCGCTTCCACGTCCGCGGTCGCGTACAGTTGTGCCGAAATGCTCGGCACTGCTGCGGCAGCGAAGGGTCTTTCAATGCATTGTGAGGTTCGTGCTCGCACTTGAATCCGTCCATCACCATGGGGTGAACAAGAGTCCTCGTGCTGTCAAGAGGACAAATGTGGCAATGGGAGCGCCATGAGAGTGAGAAGACGACGAGAAAACTCGCGCCTCTATAGTGGGTTACATTTCTGCACCCTACACAAATCGCTTCGCACTGAAGCTGTATTCGTACCCGCTATGAGAGTCGGCTCTAGGATCATCCGCATCCATTCGCATCTCACACAGAGTGTTCTCATCCAATGTAACGCTACTATGATTCACGAGATCATGAAGAAAGGACATGCCGTGTACCGTGAGCACCCAGCACCTTCCTTCTACATACACTCTCATCTCACCTTAAACTTGTATAGCCACAAGTTCTCTGGATGCTTATCAGTGAGAATGAGAAGAAATGAGTAAGAATGAGAAAGAGAAGACGTTACGGAACAATGAGAAAGAAAAAAACACGAGAGGGTCGGGGTAGAGAACAATGTCCAACCGGATTCTACGCGGATTTGATGGGTTTTCACTGGATACATGTGACGCAATTACCACCCTTTTGGAAGGCGTGTCTTCATGCCACCAGAGACTTGACAGGGGGCCTCGTCCGCGATAATTGTTGATGACAGGAGGCGCTGTACGGCATGGCAATGATCGCTACAATAAATGCATCGCTATGTGCTTTGTGCTCCATTATCGCGTTGGTAAAGTCTAACGTGACCACCAACATGCCGCGTACGTTGAAGTTGTTTTCCTGTGTTCAAGCTATGGATTACGTCATTTTCTCTTTTCAACGAGAGAATGAGAATTTCTCAGTTCAAATTGTGGATGTGGGGACCGAAAGCTCACGTCCGACCAAAACCCAACACAAGTCCAGGTCGCTGGGTCAGCTCTCATGACTCTCATCCGTGTTCTCATGCGCGTCGCACGTGAAACCATTGTTTTGAAGTCGGCATAATCGAAAACGCCGTGCAGACCATTTACTACTACCATCGGTTCCAATCGCGATGCAGACCAGGAGTTCTACCAGATCCGAGCAGTCATGCCCGACGTCGAATCCTTCAACGGAGCCCAAATTGACCAGTACTGTGGCAAATGACGAAGCCGCAGAAACTCTTCTTGCGTCCAGCAACATCATCCAGAGCCGTGTGAAGCAGCACCAAGCACTATTCAATGTCATTAAGGACACGATTCGCTCGTATTGCGCAACTAGCTCAGATGAGGCTAGTACGCCTCAAATGGTCCTTCTTGGAAACCAAGAGAAGGTTATCCTCGGGTTCGTCCTATCCGACTAAGCTTACTTCAAATGTAAGCCGCGGATGCCGAGTATGTTCTCACGCTGTTGATAGAATTCTGGTGCACAGACGAGTCGCCACAAGAAAGATATATGAATACGAATACAATGTCGACAGAATCAATTGAGTGATATATAAACTGGGTTGTTCAGGGTGACAAAGGGAATATCGCTGATTGGAAGACAGACCCTGACGTCAGACAGAAGAAGGTATTGCTCTACAGTCGAAGTTTGGCGACGTAAATTACTCACTTGGCTGCGAATGGATCCAGAATGATCGTAAGACGAGAATGATAAGTAGATAAGACATACGATCGTATTGGCGAGATACGGCGCTCGCTCGGGAATACGATAGCAGGACGTCTCGGTTGATCCACGGACACCACGCCAGACACGCGAGACGCACGTCCTCTTCTTTGATGGCAGCTCAAGGGGTAACCCTGGGCCAGGAGTAGCTGGAGCGGTACTGGTCTCCGCGGACCGAGACGCGATGAAGCCCAAAGTGGACTGGAGCGGGTACATGTCGGCTTGTGCCCATGTAGTCTACATGGGAGCCATTACGGGACTGCGGGAGGCAAAGGAACGCCACTGGAAAGTCGAGGTCGTGGGAGACAGCTGCCTTCATCCTACGACAGCTAGCTGCCTACGGGGGGGGGGGGGGGGGGGGGGGGGGGGGGGGGGGGGGGGGGGGGGGGGGGGGG
>JAADXL010001155.1:0-10785 GCA_023337755.1 Pythium aristosporum
CGATGACGACAACCTCCGCAGATTCAGCATTCATGGATTGATCCCTTGCCTCCCCTCTTACAGCACAATCAGTTCTTTATTCGATGTTGTCAGCACCTCAATGCCCGTATCGGTAACCAAAATGTTGTCTTCGATGCGGACGCCCCCAAAATCAGGCAGGTAGATGCCGGGTTCAACCGTCATAATCATGCCAGGCTCCAGTTTATCCTCCGTTTGTTGGGAAAACCGCATGGGCTCGTGAATCTCCAAACCGAAAGCGTGGCCGAGACCATGGCCAAAATAATCCCCGTACCCGCGGCCGGAAATATATTCCCTTGCCAACGAGTCGCCCTCCTTCCCGGTCATTCCCGGTTTCAGCCTCTCCAAGACGGATTGGTTCGCTTCCAGCACGATCCGGTAAATCTCCCGATGGCGTTCGGTCGGTTTGCCGATAAAAACCGTGCGCGTCAAATCGGAACAGTATCCTTCGTAATTCGCGCCAAAATCCAGGGTCACGAATTCATCCATTCCAAGCGGCTTCTCGCTGGCTAATCCGTGCGGAAGCGCCGAGCGTGCTCCGGAAGCGACGATGGTAGGATACGCAGACGACACCGCGCCATTTTTGCGCATAAAATATTCCAGTTCTGCCGCCACCTCCCTTTCGGTAACGCCAGGCTTCATTACACCCAGAATAAACGCAAAGGCCTTTTCCGTAATTTCGATTGCTTTCCGAATACAGTGCTGCTCCCCCTCGTCCTTAATGCCTCGCAGCTTTTCGATGACGTCCCCGGTTGGCGCTAGTTCGATGCCGGCAAACGTGCGCTCGTACGTTTCATAGTCGGCAAAAGGAACATGAAGTTTTTCAAATCCCATTTTCTTAACACCGGCAGTGCTCAGTTTTTCGCGGATCAGCTCAAGCGGCTGGCCCCCATGCTGCACCACTTCAAATTCCTTGGCTTGCTGCCCCGCTTGGCGGACATAACGAAAATCGGTCACTAGCCACGCCTGACCCTGAGTAATTACAGCCCAACCGGCGGTGCCCGTAAAGCCGGTAACATATCTCCGGTTAAACGGACTGGAAATCAACAGTGCATCCATTCCCTGCCGCGCGATCGCTTCCCTTGCTTTGCTGAGTCGCTGAGATTCCATATTTTTCACGCTCCCTCCGTATTGTGACAAAGCGAAATTGCTGCCTCTACAGCATGTTACGAAACTGAATTGAATTATATTCAATGATATTGAATCAATGGTATGCCAACCCCTGAATTACCCTTTCATTCCGGTCAACGTAATCCCTTCGATAAAATAACGCTGGCCTATGAAAAAAACTATGATGACCGGTAAAATGACCACTGTCGAGGCCGCCATCAGAAGGTGCCACTGCGCACTGTGAAGCGACTGGAACATTTGCAGGCCTAATGCCAGCGTGAACTTTCTCTCCTCATTCAAGTACACCAGCGGTCCCATGAAGTCGTTCCAGGAATTCATAAAGGAAAACAATCCAATCACGATGAGGGGCGGTTTGGACAAAGGAATGATGATCCGGGTGAAAATGGTCCACGGGCCTGCCCCATCCACATATGCGGCTTCGTCCATGTCTTTCGGTATCGTGGAATAAAACTGCCGGAGCAAAAAGATATCGAAGGCAGAGCCTAACCATACCGGCAGAATCAGCGGAAAATACGTATTGATCAGATCGGCAAACCTCCACCCGATAAAAGTAGGAATCAAGGTGACGGCGCTGGGAAGCATCATGCTGGCCAGCAGTAAGCCGAAGAAGAGCCGCCTTCCCGGCCATTCCAGCCTGGCGTAGCTGTAGGCTCCAATCGAGCTGCTAAATAGTGCTCCAAACAGACAGCTGACGGTAATGATCAGCGTGTTGCGGAAAAACTGGAAAAAGTCGATGGTGGTCAGCGCCTCCACATAGTTTTGAAGCCGAAACGGCGAAGGAATCCACTTCGGCGGCATCTCAAAAATTTGCAGCGAATTCATCATCGAACTGCGTACCAGCCAAAACAGCGGGAGTAAACAGAAGGCAGCTCCCCCAATGAGGAACAAATACACGATAATTTGCTGAATACGGCGGCTTTTCTTCACAGGGAGCTACACCTCGCTTTCATAGAATACCCAGGACTTCGATGTGCGGAAGAATATAACCGTAACCAAAAGAATGATGATAAAAAGAATCCAGGCAATGGCGGAGGCTTGCCCCATTTCGCCAAACTGAAAGGCCTGCCGGTAAATATAGTAGTTATAAAACAGGCTGGCGTTATTGGGACCTCCCTGCGTCATAATCAGCGCCTCAGTAAACACCTGAAAGGCTCCGATTGACCCCATGATCAAATTAAAGAAGATAATTGGCGTCATCATCGGAATCGTAATATGCTGGAATTTCCGGAGGGCGCCGGCACCGTCCACAGTGGCCGCCTCATACAAGGATCGTGGCACCCCTTGCAAGCCCGCCAGGAAGATGATGATCGTGCTACCCATCCCCCAAAGACTCATCAGCACAATCGAAGGCACCACCGTTTGTTCGGAATATAGCCAGTTGAGCGTGGGCAGATTCAACGCTTCAAGAAAGCTGTTGAACAATCCCAGATCGGGACTAAACAGCCAGAGCCAGATCATGGAAGAGGCGACCGCAGGCACAATGGACGGCAAATAAAAGATCGTGCGAAAGATAGATTTGCCGCGGATGAATTGCATGTTCAGCAAAAACGCGGCCATAAAGGAGAACACAAGACCCAGTGGAACACGGAGAATCACGTATTTCAAGGTGACCCATAACGAGTTGTAGAAATAGGGATCCGTTCCGTCAAAGAGGCGAATATAATTGGCGAGTCCGATAAATTTAGGCGTATTGACAATCCGGTAATCCGTAAAGCTGAGCAGCAAACTGGCGAGCATCGGCAGCATGACAAACAACATCAGTCCCAAAATGCTGGGTAGGGCAAACAGGATGCCCGCCATTGCGATCCGGCGTTTGTGTTGAATATGAATCCCCCCTATCTTCAATGAATATCGTTCACGTCATGAACAGACCGCGGTTTGCTGCTGCCGCCAGAAAAGAATCACCTTCCGTAATATCCTTCGATTAGCGGCAGTACTTTGGGCTCCACACCTTTTAGCGCCTCTTCCGCTTTTTGTTTGCCCGTCCACACCAAATCGAGTGCGGGGGTGACGAGTGCGTTGATCTTGTCCAGGTTCTTCACTTCAAAGCCGGGCGTTCGAAATCCGTTTTCAATAGTTTGTTTCATAAAGGCTTCCGTGTAGCCTTCCGGATGCGCTTTGTTCCCTGCCGCCCATTTGTTGATCAGCTCGGGATTCGTGTACCACTCTTTCTTCAGCGGCATCCATAATCCACCCTCGATCAGCGGTAGCACCGATTCGGGGTCCGTCATATATTTATACAGCAGCCAAGCTTCTTCCGGATGTTTGGTTGATTTGAAAATGACGGTTGGCGCGCCGTCCAGTAGCGTGTTGCTTTCTTTCAGCTTTGGCAGTACCCCGACGCCGAGATTAAAATCCTGTTCCGCAAAGGCTTGAAGCGCCCAGTTGCCGGATACCGTCATGGCGACCTTTTTTGTCTGAAGCGCCGTGTCCGGCATGTTTTTGGTCTGCAGCGGAGTAGGGGAAACGTGATGTACATACATCAGATCTGCAAGCCTTTGAATCGCTTCGATCGCTTCCGGCTGGGCAAGCCCGAAGCCCTTGCCGTCTTCGGTCAGGAAGTTGCCACCATTGGAGACTACCGCCGCCATCATGTTATACGGATCGTACTGAAGGCCGAACTGCCTGATTTTATCCGGGTTAAAATTCGGATCCAACGCATTTCTTCCTTGATCGTCCAGCGTTAATTTTTTGGCGTACTCCACAAACGTCTCCCAATCCCATGCTTTGTCTGCATCCGTTGGAGGCAGCTCGACCCCAGCTTCCAGCAGCAAATCCTTGTTGTACATAAGACCATAACCTTCGACGGCGGTACTCATCCCAATGATGTTGCCAGGATCGATTTCATACCATATCTGGTCCAGATAATCTTCCTTTTTAAAATCAGGGTCGTTCTCCATAAACGGTGTGAGGTTCAGCAGTTTCCCGTCACGTCCCCAGCTCAGAGCCGCTCCCGATGACAAATAACCGAGATCAGGCGCAACGTTCCCTGCGACCATCGTGGTCATTTTGGTCAAATAATCCGCTGGTACATGCATCGGTTCCACTTGAATGCCGGTTTCCTGCTCAAAGCGCTCAAGCGCTTCTGTAACCGTTTTCTTTTCAATGGTGTCTCCCCAGAAGGAAAATTTGAGCGTAATCGGCTCCTTCTGACCGTTCTTGCCACCTTGGGCTTCAGGAGCGCTCCCGCTGTCCGAGCAGCCCGTCAGTAACAAGCTGAGCGCCAAAGCAGACGATAAAACCACTCCTGCGAGACGTTTGGCTTTGTTCATCTACGAAACCTCCATTCATTGGTTGATGGTTTGTATATTTATTGTAAAAAAAAACCGTTCCGAATAAAATTCCAACATATTTGTATAGGTGGAGTATTTTCACATGTTTGATACAGGAAGGTTGATTTTTACCGTTGTGCCCTGCTCTTCCACTGAAGTCAGGGTAACGCCATAACCGTCTCCATAGATGAGTTTGATTCTTTTGTCCACATTCCGGATACCGATCGACTCGCCTTCAAGCTTAGCCAACTCTTCTAATTTGCCGGGAGCGATGCCCGTGCCGTTATCCTCCACCGTAAAAAAACGCTCACCGCCGGCCATCCATCCCCGGATGGTGATCCTTCCCCCGCTGTGCAAACGGGAAAATGCGTGAACGATCGCGTTTTCGACAAACGGCTGCAGGAACAGCTTGGGAACTTGGTATTCATACAGTTCAGGGGCAATGTAATAGTTGACGGTAAACCGATCTTCGAAACGCTGATTGGTAATGTAAATATAATGTTTCAGCCAGTTCAGGTCCTGGGCCAAATCGCCGATGTCCTGGCTGTTCTCGGAGGTGTACTGCAACATGGAGGACAAGCTGACAATCATGCGGCTCAACTCTTTTTGGTCGTTTTCAAGCGCCGTCCAATTCATGATATTCAGCGTGTTGTACATAAAGTGGGGATTCAGCTGAATGTTCAGCGACATGATCTTTGTTTCTTTTTCCCGCAGCTTGACTTTGTAATTCTCTTCAATCAAATTGTTGATTTTGACATTCATTTGATTAAATTTATGGATTAACAGCCCCATTTCGTTGTAGGACTCCACGGGTATTCGCGTGTCGAATTCACCTTCGCCTGTTTTTTTGATTGCTTGAAGCAACTGATGGATGGGCCTGGTAATGGAATTGGCAAAAATATAAGCAAGCAGGAGCGAAATAAGCAGGAGGATAATGGCCAAGTAAAAGGTATACGATTTGATTTCCGGCAAAAAAGCCGACACCATCGCTTCTGGCGATATAGTGACACCCGAGATCCATCCCGTCACCTCAGACGTATCAAAACAAACGATGAGCGGCTTTCCATCCTGCGTCACCGTCAAGGTGCCGCTTTTCATCTCCGTCATTTCATCCAGCCAAGCAGGATCGATGCCTGTCATTTCATGCTCCATGGACGTGCCCGCCACAGGCTGTCCGTCCGGGCTGACCACAAAAAAAGAAGCTCCGGCAGAAGGGAGCGTGTCGGCGAAGCGGGAATGAAAGATTTCCGGCCGATACACAACGGCCAGCACGGGAAGCTCGGCCTTGCCCTGCAGTTCGACGACTTCGCCGTTATTGATATTGAATAGCTTCAGCAAGCGGGCACCCGCCAGCAGGCGGACATATTCGGGAGGCTTGGAGCGGCGGATATCCTGCTTAAACATCTGATCAAACGAGAAAGTCGGCACCCACTCCATGGCCCCTTCCCCCTGTATAGCAGCTTGGTACAATGCCGTTTGGTTAAAATTACTATACGGAATAAAAGCGGAGGCGCCCGTGGGGCCAATGTTGGAATAACTGGTAATGAGATGTATGGAATACATCTGCCCCAAGTCCGTAAAGTACGTGTTTAACGTCCGGCTAACCTTTTTCTCCATCGAGATCATACTGTATTCATCTGCAGGGTTTGCATGCAGATACTGCTCATACAACGTTTGATCCGCGATGATGGCCAGGCTGCTTTCTTCCACCTGCGCGAGCTCGGCGTCCATGATTTCATTATTTTGCTTTACGATGGAATACAGATTTTTCCTGGCAAATTCGGAGACAAATTCCCGGCTTGAATGAAAATACATCCAGCTCAGGATGCTGAGGGGAAGCGAAACGATGAGTGCATAGGTCAGGAAAAGCTTGAACCTGTAGCTGAGATCCTTAAAACGCGGCAATAGACAACGTCCTCTCAAATGACATCCCTTCCTTTTAGCGAGTAGCGGATAAATGGCGATATTCTTCGGGGCTTGTGCCAAACTCCTTGCGAAACAGACGAATGAAGTACTTTGCGTCCTTATATCCTACGCTCTCGGCAATTTGGTAAACCTTCTGGGAGGTCTGCAGCAGCAGGCCAGCGGCCGCTTTCATTCTGGTATGGGCGATGTACTGATGGACGGTCATGTGGGAATGCGTTTTGAACAGCATACAAAAATACGAGGGATTAAAATGAAATTTCGTTGCCAGCGTGCTCAGTGACAAATCGCCATCGCCATAGTGCGTATCAATATAGGCTTTGCAGCTGTCGATAATGGACCCGGCTTTGCACTGCCGCCGTTGATCCAGACGGTCCGTCAGCTCGAAGATCCACTCCCGGGCCGCCTCTTTTAGTTCATCAACGGTATGACAGTGAAGCAAAGCTTCCTCATAGGAAGTGCTATGTAAGGGCGCAAGCCCTTTTTCCATTAAAAGGGATATAATTTGATGGATCGAGGCGGCGAGAAAGTACTTCAATTTTTCCGGCTCGAGAAAGCCGTTTCCGGCATCCTGGCAAACAGCCGAATCCAGACAGGCTTCAATTTCCGGCTTGTTACCGGACAGAACCGCTCGGGTCAGCCCGTTTACTTCAAGCTTCACGACGGCAGGCGGGTCTCCATTATTCATCTGCTCGGCTTCATACAGCGCCCCTCCGCCTTTATAAAATCTGGCTTTGAGCGCATGGCAAGCCTGCTGGTAAGCTTGTTTGGCTTCTTGCCATTCGGCAAAATAACGTCCAAGGCCAAACGTTAATTCCGCTCCGTATGCCTGCAGGAAGTGTTGAATGATCTCCTGCAGCTTGACTTCAAAGCCGGCAGTCACCATGGAGGAAGAATCGGAGTTTATAACCAAGGCGGTGAGCATTTGTTCCTTCATGCAAAAAGCGTAAGAAAATCCGGATTTCTCCATCATTTTCTGTAGACTCCCTTTGAGGTTGCTGAGCAGAAATTGATGGTCCTTCGCCATGCTAAAAACAGCGGTCAGCACGATCCCTCGCTTGAATTCCGGGAATGCACTCTCCAATAATCGATAATCTTGATCAGATGGACATCCTTCCAACAGTTCGGAAAGTACGGATTCTACGCATGCAAGACGTGCACTGCTGACTTTACGCTCGGCCTTTGCTAGCAGCGGCAGGATGTTCTGTTCTTCCACCGGCTTTAACAAATAATCGCTGGCACCTAGCTGGAGCGCACGCTGCGCATAAACAAAATCAGAATAAGCGCTTAATATGATAACGCTTTCATTTCCTCCTCGACGGGTCAACTGTTCCATTAATTCCAGGCCGTCCATAACCGGCATCTGAATGTCCGTGAACACCAGATCCATCGGATGAACATTTAAATTTTGCAAAGCCTCCTCCCCATCTCTGGCATGAAAAATGTTATACTCCGGTTTCAGAGCCTTCAGCATTCGGGACAGTCCTCTTCTGTGCTTCGGTTCGTCATCCACAACCAAAATGTTTAACATGTTTCATCCCCTCTCCTAACCATTCGTGTCGGAGCAAAACACCGACAAATACTTGACTTCATCGGTCACCAGCATATATTTATGGTTTTCCACCGAATCGAAATACAGGCTGTCACCGGCATTTAAAGTGTACTCTTCCTTTCCTACGTAATAAATCATTGTGCCTTCAAGCACGTAGATAAATTCCTGCCCGACATGGGAAAACGTCCTTTTGCCCGTTTTGCCTTTCTGTGCAACAAAGTAAAATGGCTGCATTAGTTTTTCCGGCCGTTCGGCCGCAATGGCGGAAAACGCATACCCCCGATCCGTCTGAACCATTTTTTCCATGCTCCTGGCTTTTGGCGTGTACACCGTTCCGTTAAAATCGTTATCGTCCAGCAAAATGGAAATTTTGGTTCCAAGCGTTTCGGCAATCTTGATCAGTGTACCGATGGGAGGAACCGTCTTCCCGTTTTCGATTTTGGACAACAAGCTTTTGGTAAATCCGCAAGCCATTGCGATGTCATCTTGACTCCGGTTTTGTTCCTTTCGAAGCTTTCGGATTTTGCTTCCCAATTCCATTCCAGTGATCTCCTAACTAAGCGTCATTCAACATAGTTTAATCATATGAAACAACATCAAATCCAAATTGTCAATAAATTTTAACAAACGTACCTAGACAACTTAACATAGCTGTGATACAAATAATGCCGGATCTTCGGCTTGCAAAAAGTAAGCCTGGAGGTCGGATGGCTTTGCCTTGCCCACAATCTGCTCAAGAAAGCCTCGATCACGGAAAAACGCAAACGGGACGAAGCAGAATAGACCTCTGCTTCGTCCTGTTTGAACCTATCAGTGTTATTGCTCCCAACTGATATGTTTTTTTAGAGCTTTTGAGAAAGCCCCTTTGATCTTCTATCTATGACAATGATTTTCACACCGTGTTGGAACGTCACTTAAGTCACTCTACTTCTTAAAGTCAGCCTGCTGCTGTTCATAAATTTCATAGAAGTCGTCCCAGACGAGTACATTGTCCTTTTCCTTGCTCCACCAGTCTTTGTACCACGCTTCGATCTCCGGGCCACCACCCTGCTCCCACTTTTGCTCCGCTTCTGCAGCAGCCTGCTCAACCGTGTACTTACTGCCGCTAATAATGGAACGTGTGAAAATATCATTAATAGCTGTCGTCACATTGGTAAGCTTCACCTGTAGCTCTTTGGGCAGCTGGGGCATATGTTCCGAATGGGTAACGCCTTCGCCCACCGGAAGATCGTTCATGTATACTTCCCGCGCTTCCTTGAAGAGACGAAGTCCTTCCTTCTGAGACGGGATTTCCTCACTGAACAGCATTTCGGTGTATCCGCATTTCCCTTCTTCAAGGCGACTGTACAGCATCGCGTAATCTCCGGCCCAGCTAATTTCCTGTTTATACTTCTCCTGGTCAGATATGCGTGGGCATCCCTGTTCGTTCAATGTATAGTGTGTACCTTCGAATCCGTTTTTGAAGGTTCGGCCTGATTCTGTTTTCGTCAGGAAATCGATATATTGAATAACGGCTTCCGGATCTTTGGCACGGGCATTCACAACAGCCGTCATCTGTACCGGGTTATTCCATACCATGGTATATTGACCCACCGATGTGGAAGGAAGGGCAATGACCTTTAGCTTGGCATCAGGTACATTTTGCATAAGGGTGTCCAGTTCCTTTGCCGCAAACCCGGTATAATCGGACGTCATGGCGGCATACATGCCTATTTTCCCATTCAGGAAATCCTGCTTGGACTTGGCCCCATCCTTGTCGGTCAGAAAATCCTTGTCTACTACCCCCGCCTCAAACAATGCCCGCTTAAACGCCGTCGCTTCCTTCATGTGATTGGGGCCAACTACGATCTCCCCGTCCTCCACGTTCACCCAATTGGCATTGTACATGTAGCGGAACAATCCAGCGGTATCCCCAAATTGCAAACCTCCGATTCCAAAAGTATCATCTGCACCGTTCCCATCCGGATCATTCTCCGTAAATGCCTTCGCGACCGCCAGCATCTCTGCTTCGTTCGTCGGCACCTCCAGATTCAGTTTCTCCAGCCAATCTTCACGGATGAAAAAACTGGTCAGCGGAAATACCTCATTCATCCGGCCAACTTCATATAACTTGCCGTCGCTCTTGATCCCAGCCTTCTTTAACTGTGGATACTTCTCCATCAGCGCTTTATACTCCACACTGGAATTCTCGATTAGGTCATCCAGCGGCAACAGTTGTTTTTGATTAAATAACGTATTACGAATAGGCGTTCCGAATTCAAAAATAACATCCGGTGCACTGCCTGAAGCGAACAGCACGTTTAATTTAGATTGGGATTCCCAGCGGGGAACCGCCGTATATTTTACGTTGGCCGGGCCGTTCTCATTGATCCACTTGGACCACATATTATCCTCGATCGTACCCATGCCGCTCGGTACGGCGCCCCGATCATAGATCGTCGATGTTATATTGCCGCGTCCGCCTTCCCCTTCCGCCTGCTCACTTCCGCTTCCTCCTGAACACCCTGCCAGTATTCCGCCAATCAAGCCCAGAACGAGACCGGACTTCATCCATGCCTTGATGGATATCGCCATAAGATCAGACCCTCTTTCTTATATAATATGAAACGTAACAAGCAAATGGATTGCAGCCTGCACTACCCTTTGATGGAGCCCAGCATGACCCCTTTAACAAAGTACTTCTGCAAGAACGGATACACTGCCAATATGGGAATGACCATCACGATCACGGCCGCTGCACGGATGCCCTCTGGCGTCAGATTCGAAATCATCGTCGGATCGGTAAAATCCTGCACGTTCAGATTGGACATGATCATATTTTGGACCAGTACTGTCATGTTGTATTTGGAGGTATCGTTGATATAAATCATCACACTCATGAATGAATTC
>JAADXL010001156.1:0-10777 GCA_023337755.1 Pythium aristosporum
AAGAGGAGGAGGAGGAGGAGGAGGAGGAGGAAGAGGAGGAAGAGGAGGAAGAGGAGGACGGAGCGTGGGCGGTGGAGCGACCGGAACAGAGGAGCCGCAAGGGTCTCCGTGCATTGCTACTCGAAATGGACGTGGACGACAAGACTCCGCGGACTCGGAGAACGCAGCAACAGCAAGCAGAGGACGATAGTGGAGAAGAGGAGGAAGAGGAGAAGGGCGTGGCTGCGCACGTGGAGCTCCGCCACGCGGAGGAGCGTGTGCGGGTGCTAGAGGCGCGGCTGCTAGACGCCGAGGAAACGATTTACCACCTCAAGGCCGAGAAAATGGAGGCGTGGCGGCGCGTCGAAAGGCTCACGCGTCTCCACAGCGGAGGAGGCGTGGAGGGGGCTGTTGATAGCGGAGAAGCAGGAGGAGGAGAAGAAGAAGAAGCGGTTGTCGTGGCGCTGCGTTCCCAAGTGCACGATCTCCAGGACCAACTGGAGGATCTCAAGACGCAGTACGCGGTCGAGCGCGAGCAGCAAATGGACGTGATTCGGGAACAAGAACGGGAGCTTCTCGTGATGAACGAGCGGCTCACAGAGCTGAAAGACCACGCCGACGACGTGCAGCACCAGTACGAACAGCTCCTGACGCGGCACAAGCAACTCGAGTACGAGCAAAAGGAAGAGGAAGAAGCCGACGACGATCCAGCCAAGATGGTCCCGTCGGAGACATCGCTGCTCCGCTGGCGCGAGGAGCTCCTCCGCCACCCGACGCCGCACTTCGATCTGGACTCGCCCGAGATCCAATACCTCCTCACGGTCTGGACGTCGAACGCCAAGAAACTCCAATACATTCGAACGTGGCTAATCAGTGTCGCGACGCAGCACGACCGGGATCTGCCCATGGACTTTCCCATGGGTATTGAGCTGCCGCGGCTCGCACCCGAGATTCGCGACGGCTTCTTGACGCTCGTTGTGCCGCTCTTGCGGAAGCAGCCGTGGCGCGAGATCCACGTGCACACGAAGCAGTACAATGACGGGTACCACACGGACCTGCGCATCCGCGTCGAGTCGCGGCGACCATAATAAAGACGATTCGGTGTATTTAGTTTCCGAGCGGCTTTCGTTGGCTGCTGGTGCGTGCAAGTGTGAGAGAAGAAGAGGAATGGGAAGAAGACAATGTGTGGGAAGCAGAGTTGGTGGTGGAGGACGCGGTCGGGGCTGCGCGCAGAGTGGACGAGCCACCACGCTTGGAGGAGGAGGAAGGAAGAAGACGCTGCAGACCTCGAGTTGACGAAGACTTCAGCTTGTCGCCTGAGGTCAACGAGGACGTTGGCAGTCCGATGATGGCGGTGGTCGTTTTCTGGAGCTCGCGAATCAGCACAGCGGGGAGATCGCTGTCTCCGGCGTCGAGCAGACAAGCCGTGGGCATGGATTTCTGCATTGCGGCAACGCGTTTGGATGCCTGTGCGAGCCGAGAGGTCAGCGACTCAGCCTTTTGGATCTCTCGTGCAATGATCGGGACGTGCGTGAGCTGCTGAAGCGTGAGCAGAAGCTCCAGAAGGACTCGCATGTGATACTGCACAGGCGTACCAGTATCCCTTCCGAGACCCGACGTGGCCAAGTCCACCCCGGCTATTAGTGCCGGCACAAGCGACGTTTTTGCCAGCGAGAGAGTGGGAAACGCCGCCAGCATCTCAGGCACACAGCTTAATTGTCGAATGGAGCGCACAATCTCGAGCAGGACCGACTGGCAGTGATCGCTATTGGCTTGGCTCTTGCTCATGGGTGCGGAGTACTCATGGAGGAGGGAGATCAGGAGGTCCAGTAAACCGTGGTGATGCATCATTGCATGGGCGACGTCGCCACCCAGTACCGTCGCTGGCAGTCGCTTTGACCCCTGGGGCACTGCAAATACCTGTGTGAAGAGCGTGGCAAAGTCGTACACAACAAGATGATCCGCGCGCCACGCGTTCACGAGCTGAAGACACCAGGATGGCGAAACCGTGTCCTCCACAAACAAGATCTGTAGCGCGATGGGTGGAGCGTACTGCAGCTGAAGACGAGCCATGGCCAACCACGTACGACTCGCATCCGAGGTTTTGAGAAAGTGCGGCAGCATCGGTCGCATGCGCTTCAAGATCAACTGAGAGTGGTGGTCGTGAGTTCCGTAAGCACTGGTGGCGACGATGCGTGGTGATGCGAAGAGCGTACAGAGTACGGCCAACGCCAAGACCACGAGTCGTGAAAAGTCGTACTGCAGCGACAACAGCGTGAGACGAGCCGGTGGCGAATCGAGTCGATCCATGAGTTGTACGAGTTCGATCACCAGCTCCTTTTGTGAAGGTGCTTGCGAAGTTGCCCAGAGCTGGTGCAACTCGACGCCGTGGAAGAGCGACACCGTGGCCTCGAGCGATGCCTCCAGTATTCTTGGCGACTCGGGGTATGCTGCTCGCGTCAAAAGGAGCGTCTCCCATAGACGTAGGTGTCCAGCTTGAAGCTTGAAGCGGTGGGAGGCACGGCTCCCGACCGATACCACGCGACACACGTACCATACGACCTCTTCCTCGATGTGAAGATTATCCTGCAGCACTTGCTGGAGTACATTCACGGCATCGGATACGTGGGGAGGCCCCGCTGCGAGTACGAGATGCACAGACGATGCAGTAGATGAGAGAAGACCGTGAAGTTCAACTAGACGCGTGAGCACCGATTGCGGATCCAGATCACGGCACTGCAGCTCACGCACAGTCGATGCGATTGCCTGCGATGCCGTCTCCTGCACCATTCCGTTCTGGATCTCTCGACGATTCTCGAATGTCGCTTGGCTGGATGGGGGCTGTTCCTGTTTTTGGCGTGACAAAAGTGGCTAAGCTTAGCCCTTTGCCGTATCAAGACACGCCATTTTGACGTGTGGTAGCAACGCCTTGATGGTACGAGTGGAGTCGTCAATGAGCCAGCCATGTACCGCCGTCATCTCGGACCCGCTCGCTCGACGCGAGGTGCAAGCAACGCTCTACGATCGCGTGTGCATAGTTCCCGGCGGCCTGGACTACGCGTTGATCCCCTCCGCATCCTACGGCCGCACATCTCCAGCTGCTCCGTCGTCGCCGACCGTCAAAGAGGCACGGGGCGACGAGGAGGAACCGGAAACAGAGTACGTCACTATCGATGAGCAGCTCGTATATGCGCGTTTCTTTGCCGACTTCGGCCCGCTCGATCTCGGCCAAACTATCCGATTCTGTCGTGCGATGAAAGATCTCATCGCCAAGACTAGCAAAGTGCTCCTGCTCAGCAGCGACCACCCTCACAAGCGAGCCAACGCGATGGCGCTGCTCACTCTCTATCTCGTGATAGTTCACAAGCAAACGCCACGAGAAGCGATCGCTCCGTTCCGATCTCTCCGCCCCGCCCAGGGCTTCCGGGATGCCGCCTGCGGATTGTGCTCGTACTTCATCACGGTCTTTGACTGTGCATGTGCCGTCTACAAGGTCGGTGTTACGATCGTTCGTGGTCTGTGAGAGTACGCGTACCATGGACTAATCCGCTCGCCTGTATTCGTAGAGCAGGCGATGCGCGCATCAATTTTCGATTGCGAGACTTTCCGCCTTGACGAATATGAGCACTACGACAAGCTCCATTATGGTGATATCAACTGGATCGTACCCGGCAAGCTGCTCGCGTTCAGTGGCCCGCAACGTGAGCGAGTGATTCTGGATGGGAACGGCCGGACGACGCTGCTTGCCCACGAATACGCCAAGCTCTTTACGACGCTGGGCGTGGGGTGCGTCGTGCGGTTCAACGAACCGACGACGTACGATCGGCGCGCTTTCACCCACGCCAACATTCGCCATGTACGTGGTTCTTCCGCTGACTTCATACTATGGTCTCTGACGAATCATGATGGAAATGGCCAGCTCGATATGCACTATCCCGATGGCGGGAACCCGACCGACGAGATCCTCTTCAAGTTTATTCGCGTGAGTCGCACGAGGAACCTTTTTAGTTGTCCACGTGTGTTGCTTACCACGATGTCGCTTGGGACCGGTAGGTATGTGAGCGCGAGTCGGGAGCGGTAGCAGTCCACTGCAAGGCCGGACTGGGGCGTACGGGCACGAGTATCGCCGCGTACCTTATGAAGAAGTATCGATTCTCGGCCCGTGAGGCCATCGCGTGGTGTCGAATCTGTCGTCCAGGAAGCATTGTCGGTCCACAGCAGCAATTCCTCGTGGTCAAGCAGCCGCAGCTGTGGACATTGGAGAAAGAAGAAGACGAACAACGGCGGCAGCAACCAACGAAGGCAGAAAGCACAAGTGGTGGTCCCGTGATGGTCAAGCGGCAGTCGTTTGCTGCCGTGCGGGAACGGCTACCCAAGGTGAGTGGAGGGATCATGCCCGTGATGCAATCCCTCCGTCCGGGCGCGTCGATTCCTTCCAGTGGCAGTCTAGTCGTGGCGAACATAGCGTCGAGCAAACCAACGAATCGATTGCGATAAGAAGGACTACCTGAACTCAGTAAACGCTGAGGAAAAGAAAGAGTGTCTACACTACGAGCGAGAATCCAGAACCAGGTTTTAGGGCAGGTCCACAGTGCAAGCGGCCATGGTTCCCCCGTGTCACTCCAAATCGCGACAGCACATACGACGAGTGACAACTCCAACTTCAATCCCACGTTTTGTTTTATCGAATGCGTAAAGCGAAATGTCTTCCAAAAACGGATTCAGGATCAGCCAACATGGTCTTCGATGGGTTGGAGACGGGTCTCCAACTTGGCAAGCCACTTGTTCATGCCTTCGAGTTGGTTGTTCGTGTTGTGGAGCTGGTCGCCAGCGTCTTCGAGTTGGTCCGCGATCGCTTCCATCATGCTGGTCATTGGCTGTGACGCCGGGCTATCAGGGCAGTCATCGATGGCCTGGAGTCGACCATCCTTGCTGTCGAGCCGGTTGTTCATGGTTTGAAGTTGGTCGTTTGTGCGTAGGAGTTGAGTGATGATTGCTCCCAACATGCTGCGCAGTTGCGGACGCTCCTGCGGCGGCAGGTCTACCGTGACAAAACCCTCTGCTACCTCCTCGATCTGGTCAGCGAGATGGACGGAACTCTCGTCGGAGAGCTCTTGCGTCGGGTGGTTGACCGTCCACTTGCTCTCGATGTCGACCTTGAAGCTGAAGGTCTTGGAGAGATGGCATCTCGTCCACGTGGCCGTCAGGAGATTCGAGAGCAACACCCTAAAGTGTGCGTCGGGCCACATGTGTTTGCGACTCTTCTCGCGGTCAAGACAGGCCTCAATGAGAACCTCATCGTCGCCCGCCGCATCCTTCAGATCGCTGAAAATCCGGCATAGCATGTTTCACGAGCGTCTGATCACTGTGAATTGAGAACACGAGCATAGAGGGCGTACAAGCTGACCGTCTCATCGACGTTATCGCTGGGTTGGAAGGACTTCGTATCCTTGATCACGGAACCGATCTTGAACTTGAGCCCTAAGTCCGGATACTTGGCGGCTGCACCGGCGTGGGCTGGCGTGTACGAAACGACTGAAGTAAAAGGAGCAAGTGTTAGACATCGGAGTTTGCCTCAATCACACCACATCCGCATGGTGGGTGTGCGCACTCTTAATGGCAAGCGTTCCGTTCATCGTGGCGACGCCGTTTGCTGAAACGAAGACGGTTGGCAACTCAAAGGATCCAACACAAGACCCTCCGCGAAAACGTTCCTCACTGATTGTCACTGAGAGCGACAGTTGACGCCGAGTCCCAGAAACCACATTGATGAATCCGTCAAGAAGCAAACGAGAGAAAACGCAATATAAGAACAAATACTCGTACTCTCGTCACAAAAATTGGTCGAAACAAGATCATATACATAAAACAACCGTTAGATCTCGGGGTGCTTCAGTGGATGAAAAAAACTGCATGGTGTACGCACTCTTGATGTCGAGCGTTCCATTCATGGTGGTGACGCTGCTTGGAGAGACAAGACCGTTGGCGACTCGAGAGAGGCGATACACCCGACACAATTCAGGAAATGCTCCGGGCAATACGAAAGGATATTCCGCAGCCTCAGTGGAGCAAGAGCGGCAGTTGACGTCGCCTCCCAGAAAACAGTGGTGGTGGCGACGTGAAGAAATGCATATCTGCCGTGAAGAATAGACCGAGAAAACACGCAAGAAAATCAACAAAAATTCCTGCCACCGGCAGCATATTCGCACGCATGAGCAATATGAAACTTGTGACAACTTCAACTTTCTCATCCAAACATGAACTTTTCAACTTGGCAAAATTTAAAATACGCCACGAGTGCTTTTGACGCGGAAGTCCCGATCTTTGCTGTTGTCAGTGGCCGACAGACGCACCCCGCCCGAGTGCGTTGGCAATAGCGCTACAGGTTCCGCCCAGAAACTCATAGTGGATGAGAGGCAGTAGTGCGACCACCGTACACGCTAGCAAGATTACCCCAAGGCCAAGGGACTCCCATGTGCCCGAGTTCTTCTCTGGACGTGAGCAGCTTGGCCGCTGTTGCCGACGCCGCCTGACCAAGTTCCAGTGACTCAAAGAAACCCGAGTCGCGACGGCCACGCGTGGTAATGATATCGGCCATGGAAGGCAGGATCTCGTGGGCGGTCTCCACAGTCTCCAACTCCGAGTATTCGCTCTCTGACTCGGTCTCCGAATCGAGAGCTTCCATAGTGGCATCTGGCTTCTCGACGGCCGACAATGCCTGGAGACGAGTCGAGAGACCCGGAAGGTCGACCTGCCAGAGCTTCTCATCGGACAGCGAGTGGATGAGCTGGTCCAGACAGGCAGTGGCGTCGTGGGACGCTGTCCACTCGACGAACGACGCGTCCAGCAGCGTCGCCAGGACTCGCCCGTGGTCGGTCGAGACGACTGGGTGCTTGGAACGCGTCTGGTTGGACACGACCACGACGCTTAGCGGCTCACTGTCGTCTCGAAGCGATTCCAAGAGCATCGCCCAGTGTACGACGTCCACAAAGCTCTGCTCGTTGCTGGCATCGTACACGAGCAGCACTCCACGTGCACGACGATAGTACGACTTGGGCAGTGCCGGTCCACAGTGCCTTTCCTGGTTTGCTGTATCCCAGAGTTGGAGCTTGACGATCTCGCCGTTGAGCGTCGCCATTTTGACGCGGAACTCCACACCTGGAGTAGACATGGTGCCTGCCATTGCTGCGAGTAGAGAGGTCTTGCCAACACCTGCATTGCCCAACATGATGACTGTCCAAACGAAATACAGGAGACACACAGTCAGTTGATCGTCACGCGGGGGGAAGTCATTGGCTGATGTCCATCGACGGAGGGCTTACCTTTCACAGCAGGACACATTTTCTTCTTGCGATGAACTACCGGCATGATGGAGAAACGATCGGATGGCTGATGCGCAGGAGTCTCGACGCGCGTAGCGACCATGCTTGTAAAGAGTATTAAGCGAGCGAGAGAGAGAGGGGAGAGAGCGGGTCGGCGGAGATGTGCCTGAGGTCTTGGAGGGTGTTGGAGGGGTTTTGTCGCGCGGTGGTAGAGTCGGAGCCAAGTGGCGTGCGAGCGACGTG
This sequence comes from Pythium aristosporum, assembly GCA_023337755.1. Lineage (NCBI taxonomy): Eukaryota > Oomycota > Peronosporomycetes > Pythiales > Pythiaceae > Pythium > Pythium aristosporum. Next base: position 7,545 of record JAADXL010001156.1, read on the forward strand.
GAAGATCGACGAATGCGGCAAGACCAAATGGCCCTAGCGAAGTCATTGATCGTTGAAAGCCGTCCACATAACGCTCGATTGGGTCCAGACGGATTTCCTAAGGAGACAGCTTTGGCAGTAGGAGATTACAATACCACGAGGGCCTTGTCGTCCCTTGGATTCCGCGCAGCTGGATCCGGATCCCTTTGCTGGAAACGGCGTCGCATGGACGCTCTTGAAACGGCCAACAACTCCATGCTTTTCAAATTCGCTTCACAAAACACACACGGTCTCCCCATGTCAGAAAAAAACTGCCCACGGCCCGCCAATTATTTCCGAAGGGTTTCCTCCCGAGTGAGCCAGTACGTGGCGCAGCCAGTCAAACAACGCATCGCGCATGGGCGTCTGGACTTGATCCACAAAGCGAGAGGTACCGCACGGCATGGTCGCGCTTCGAGGAACACGGTAAGAAGGAATGTCTCCGACTCTTCGTGGAAGAAAGCAACGCGAACGCCCGACGCGAAATTGCCAAGAGGCAGCTGGCTGGGGAAGCCAAATCAACCAACTGATCTGGTCGGAACGAGTCAGACTTTCTGCGGAATTTTATTCGACATGGGATCATGTAGCCATGTCTCCTGAAAACAATCAGTTGAAGTCTGTCAGACGATCCTCCTCGTACAGTACCCGCCGTTGAAGTTGACGGACTTTCCTCCACGTACCTACTAGTATTGCACTCAACCGTAACCTGCGTTGCTGATACCCTCTAAGAAGGCCAGCCTTCTCTGTTGCCTGGCATGGAACTTGACTTATTTCGGGTGTCGATGATTTTATTATTCATCTGAATGAAGGGGACACTGGACATGGTCGGTAGTTCTTGGGAAACCGTCAAGGGATCACGATACATTCTTGTGCAGCTGCCTTCTTACACCTTCAACCACCACCACCACGAGAAGCGATGCTCGAACTTCAAAACGCTTCTTTCTTCTGCCTCTTCCAACACTAAAATCGCTTGAGCAATTCCGTCACTTGTCCGCGCTGGTCCAACGCGCTGTAATGAGCTAGCTCGGCGGTGCGCAGCGCCACGAGCAGCGTCGCGTACGACTCAGAGAGCACGCTGTTCCACAGCGCGTCGCGCCGCAACTGAAAGATTTCAATTGCGTCATGCAGCGACCGTGGGAGCAATGCCGGACGATGTGGGGCCATGGTCGCTGGGTCCTGACTGCACGGAAGCGGCAGTATCAGCTCTCTGTCGATACCGCTCATCCCAGCAGCTAGGATGGCGCCTAACGCCAAATACGGATTGGCCGTGGCGTCCAGCGTCTTGACTTCAAAATGGTCCACAAGACTCATATCATCCCTTGCTGCCGTCGGGCCGACGAGCCGCAGTGGCGCCTCTCTGTTCTCATACCCAAAGCACTGGTACGCACCGGCCCAGCATTTAGGTTGAAGGCGGTCGTAGGAGTTCACTGTCGGTGCGAGCAGCATGCAGAGTCCCGGGAGTTCATATAGAATGCCCGCGAGGAATTGACCGGCAGACTTGACATTCGTCTGGAAGAGATTCCCACGCGTGGCAACGTCGCGCAGGCCAATATGGACGTGGGCAGCGTTGCCAGCTTGGCCGACTTGAAGTTTCGGCACAAACGTCGCCTGGAGACCGCGCTGTGCCGCCATCGCGTAGATAGTTTGCCGCACCAGCACGAGCTTGTCGACTGCACGAACAATAATAGAGTCCACTTCTCCGTCTTCCTCGGTGATACCGAAAGGTCCGATGCTAATTTCGAGCTGCCCGCGGGCCGACTCGGCGTGGTACTGGTGCACTGGGATATCGAGATCATCCTCCAGGCACTCGACAATGTCCTTGAGCAGCTTCCACGCTCGGCCATCGTGGAACGCCTTCATGGAACAGTACAATGCCGCGTCGATCGGCGTCTGTGTGGCTTGATCTAGAAGCTGAAATTCCAACTCAAAGCCCACTGTCGGGAAGAGTTTGTACTGGTCGCGAAGCCTTGTGACCTGCCTTCTCAAAAACGACCGTGGGCAGTAGGGCCACTCGGATTCGCCTTCCGTATCGCGCGTCATGTCACCAAAGAAGGCACCGGCGTCTTCCATCCACCGCCCGATACTGTGGAGCTTCTGTGGCGCCTCGGGAACGAGGTAGACCTCTCCCACCGGTGCTCCCAACGGAGCGTCCGCTATGGACGTGCAGGCCTGGGTCGTGGTGGTCAACTTGACGCAGAACTGCGGGTCCGAGAGAATACGGTGGGTTGGGACGATCCGCGTACGCGTGATATTGGCATTGTCGACCCACAGGGCGGCTGCATGGCGTGGCAGCGGCAGATCGGAAGACGCCAGCATTGGCGATTGCCCAACACCTACGGAGGCGTCATTGTTGGCGTTCGCGTTCGACGCTCTCTTGCTCGGACGTGCTGGCAACGCAGCGCTTGACGTTCGCTTCTGGCCACCGACAGTTGGAGCGGGCGATCCGTTGGCAGCGTCACCACGAGTAGCAACGCGGCCAGCCGCCGGTGGTTGTGGCTTCGAGAGGATGCGGTCCAGCAAGTGATAAACCTGTTCACTCATCGCAATACGACGCGCCGCCGCAAGCGCCGCCGTGCGGTAGGCGAGCGGACGTTTGAACCATGAGATCTGTCCGCTGCTTCCATCGGTGTCGTGGTCCTTGATGTGCTGGAAGGTCTGCTTGAGCGAGCCCAACTTGTCTTCGACGGAGCGTGCCGAGCGCGGCTGGAAACGCGGATCCGTGACCTGGAGACCGCCGTCCGGAGCGCTCACGTCGCGCACAACGAACTCCTCGAACGGCTTGACGGGTTTGCCCTGCGCCCGCCACTTCGCGACGGCCAACTCGTAGACATCGAGTTGGTACAGCGCGTGGACCTGCGCGATAAACGCCTTGGCGGTCGCGCTGTTCCCACTAGTAACCGTTGTAAACGGCAAGGTGTTGACCGCCTTTTCCATCGAGAGAACCAGCAGCTCCGTCTCTTCATCGGTCCACGCGCGGCCGCGCGTTGCGACCTGCTTCTTGCGGCTCGAGGCGGCGGATTTTGGCTCCATTTTCGGCTTGTTGGGAGATTGCTTGACGCCCAACACGGGGGATACTGTATTAATAGCCAATCACAGTGGGTTGCCAACAACAGCCCGGATTCAGCCAATCAATATAACCTCAACGAAAACGAACTTAGTGTCGAGTCGACGCCGTACCTAGAGCCGAGCACCGAACCTAGCAGACTTCAAAGAAA
>JAADXL010001157.1:0-10773 GCA_023337755.1 Pythium aristosporum
AGTTGGGAATAACGAACAATATACAACACACCAGACCCAGGAAGGGATTATATCCGATTTGTTGGGTCTATACGCCTAGGACGGAGTAAATACTCGATCTCTAGGTCAAAGGAGGGGATATCCACCCAGGAGTCCCCAGAAAGCAACCAGAACACTACTATGGAATGTACTTGATAACCGCGTGCCACCCTGGCTCTTACGGATGCAATCGCAGCACAGATATGCACTAATATGAAATGCCTCGCACTTGGAACTAGTCCAAGTACCCAGCAAACGCTCCGAAAAGCCAGAGGGGTTTTTGGCTCATCTTAATACACACACACCAACAAGCACCAATACCAGGCGACCGGAATACACGTGCAGAGTCCGCTACAGAGCACCTAACACACACAGGCGTACCTTTGGGGGGCTTGGACACGTGTCCCTCTCGCGGTTTCGAGATGGAGACTTGAGGGTTTGAGCGCAAAAAGCGAAGTCTTGATGGAGGAGGGCCAGTAGAAACTGGCCCTCTTAAAACCTACCTACTTTTGTGACTGACTTCCTAGAATGTACCTACTTTTGCCAATTTCCGATCTGACCACTGGATTCTTCCGGAATGATGGTCAATACGGATCACGGTGTAGTCAGTAGAGCCAGCAGCTGTCCGTGGAACCGGATACTGACGGTACTTCAACCAGACCGGTAAAACCGGTCCTGGGTCTGGCTCTACCGGTTCAGAACCGGCCATCCCTGGGTGGGATGGGGGCTGACTGGTACAATGTACCAGTCAACCGACAAATGGAATTCAAAAGAACGGGCTACCCTACAGAGACTGCCTAAAACTGGGACTGGGCGGGGAAATTTTGAGGGCACTTCACCACAACCGCCCCTCGCTCATTCCGAGATTTCGAGCGCCAGCAAGACGCCGAGGATATGAGCGACAACACTCCAATGACCAGCGCGCTTGCGGGGAGCAAGGTCGCGATCGCGACGACCCAGGCAGGCACCTCCACCCACCAGAGCCAGCTTCGGCGGTGGCTCAAGGCGCGGTGTCTGGCGCATCCGGCAGCGCGGCTGGCGGTGTTCACGGCGCTAGCGGCGGGAAAGGTGGCGATGATGGCAGCGTGGCTGCGCGCATGGTCGCGGCGCTTCCAGGATCGGGCGGCACCAGTGAGCAATCTGGCTCGATGGTCGTCGTCGGCACGCCCCAGGCGGAGGGGGAAGCTGCTAGCTACTCTGCCGACTGGGTTCACGCGGCTGATCTGGTCGGAGCCAGCGACCTAGCACTAGAGCACGACTTGCTCGCGGACACCGCGTCGACCTCAGGACCAGGTCTCAATGGCGGACCAGGTTGCCGAGTTCGACCATCTGGGGCCGTTCCGCGTTCGCTGGTCTTGCGCGCCTGGACGGTTCGTCGAAGCCTTGCTCTCGGAGCAACTGGCGATCTTGGACTCACGCGTCGACGACTCTGAAAAGCCGCCTTGCTGGGCATTGCCGATCCCACACAACTCCACCGACTGGATGCTCTACGAGACGCTTACACCAGTGGTCTCGTCGGTGGACTTCGATCGACCGACGTCGTCTTCTTCGGGCAAGCGTGCCGGAACCAGCAAATCGGCGGACGGGGCCAAGCGCCCACGCACTTAGTTCTCTTGACCTGCGACGCCGGTTACCTGGCCTTCTAGCTCTTGGGTGCCATTCTTCTCTTCTGGTCGGTGCACACTTGGTTGGTAATACATGTCTTCTTTTCTTCTCTTGCTTCATCTTCTTGTTGGTGGTCGGGCCCAGGAGGTTTCTGGTTACTACCTTCCCCAGCAGACCGAGCCAAAAACTGGAACTCGCGCCCCAGCTCCAGCCACTGCTGATTCAGATTTCACTTTCTTCCTTTCCAGAGATGCTTCGACTGCACCGGTGTATGCAGATCCCGCCGCAGCGGTGAGCTCAGCTGGCAATGACAGCTTCACCGATACAACACACACGATTGGTGTACTCGCTCTGGTCCTGGACCCAACAGGTTCGCGCCCAGTCGGAGACTGGCTATCTGGCGCTCGCCCTGAATACGCACACGTGGAACCACAGGTAGCGGCGGTCCCGGGTTGCCAGCGATTTAGCACGAAGTGCAGGGGCACTGGCGCCCAGCTCATGGCGCACCAGCCGAAGCTAGTGCTCCCCATCCCCAGTCTGCATGGCTGCAAACCGGGCCTCGGCGCGTCTGCTGTTGTCAAACTCGTACAGCAATTGGCCAGCCTTGATCTTGTCGACCGGAATCCACTCGGGTTCGTCGTAACCAACGAACTTCACGAGATACTCGCGCCGCATCTTGTTGCCGGACCTGGTACGCTGGCTCTCCCACTTCACGTCGAGAATGGACTCCATCTCGTACTCACCAGCTTGCTCGTCTGGCTCCCAGCTGTCTTCTGGCAAGAGGGCAGCGTCCCATTCCAGATCTTCCGGAACGGGGGCCAGATCTCCAACTGGACGATCTTCGAAGAGCACAGGTGGTTTCAAACGGCTGACATGCACCCAGGGGTTCACTCGATACGACGTTCCTTCAGTCTTGAGCCGGACACGATGGTCGTTCGCCTTTTCCGTGATGCGAAACGGGCCATGCCAGTGGTGGGCGAGCTTCTTGGCCAGTCCTGGCTTCACACGAGCGACGTAAAGCCAGACGGCATCACCGACTTCCAGTCCGGACTTCACGCTATCTGGCAGAGCACGCCAGTCTGCGGTTCGCTGCTCAGCTCGATCTCGCTTGGCTTTGGCTTGCAGGTCTCGAGCCCAAGCCAGCGCGAACTGGTACTCGCGCTGGATCTTGATACGCCAAATGTACGCGGACATCTTGTTACCACGTCGCTTCTTGGGTGCTTGGGCGATCATCGCAGAGATCGTGGACTTGGCATCCCAGCCATGAGCCAGAAAGAACGGCGTGTCTTTCCTGGTCGCGTCGACGGAGGTGTTGATGGCGAACATAAGCCGATACACGACGTCTTCCCAGTCGTCCTGCCCTGGCCTGGACACATACGCCTTGATGCTGTGAGAGATTGTCTGGACTGAGCGCTCTTGCTGGCCATTGGCCTGGGGCCGATAAGCCAGCGTTGCTCGTTGCTGGCTACCCAGCATCGCTCGGAACTGGCCGAAGACCTCGCTCATAAACACAGGATCCTGGTCGTGGCGAATGATGGAGCTGGCTCCGAACCGTTGGAACACAATCTCGTCGTAGGCCTTTGCGACAGCTGGGGCACTCGTATCGGACATCGCCTTGCACATCACGAAGCCAGTGAACATGCACTGGAAAAGCAACAACGCCGTGCTGCCTTGTTCGGACGGCGGGAGTGGTAGAACAAAGTCCATGGACACAACGTGGAACGGGTACTCGGGCTGGATATTTCCTGGGGACGGACCTGGGTTGCCAGGCATACCTTTGCCAGTGCTGCAGTCGACACAGCTAGCACAGTAGCGGGCAACGTCCAGATACATACCAACCCAGTAGTATTCGCTCCTCACACGTTCATAGGTCCGCGTGATGCCCTGGTGGCCACCTTGAAACTCGACATGGCAATGGTGGAGCACATCCTTGCGCATACCCACCGGTACGACTAGCTGAGCTGGCTTCTCTCTCGCCCCTGGGCGGAAACTGACATAGCGTAACACACTGTGTTCGTCCAACACGAACTGGTCGATGACCTTCGCCAGACGAGCGACGTCTTGGCGGTCCAGCGAGCTCGTGTCACCAGCGAGCATGGCCTTGAGCTTGCGCGTAGACTCGTCGGCGTCTTGGTGAGCGCGAATGCGGTCTCATCGCACTTCCACAGCATCTCTGGCTGAGATATCACCACTTCCAGGTCGCTGCTGTTGTCTTCGAACTGGCGATCGCTCGGGTGGACCAGCAGGTGCGTGCGTGATCGCTGCATCGACCGCTTGCGCATAGACCGGGCCCCCACTGGATTCATTGGCATAGCCGAGACGGTTCTGGATCGCTGATCTGGTTCGGGGTAAAGACGGGGGCACCGGCGCGTGTCTCTGCCGACGGAAGATTCGCTTGAACAGGAGAATGGCTCGTGCTCGAATCTTGGTCACGAGACGACGAGTTGACACGCTGTCTTGAGCGCCGCTGGGTCCTTGAACCGGAGATCTCACGAGCGCTGGTCGGCGTCTCGCTAGAGACAGCAACTTCAACGTCAGATTGACGTCGGGCTGAGCGCGTCTGGACTGCCATGGTAACCGCGTCCGAGCTGGTCGACTGCACGTGCATCTCGGCAGGACCGTGGCTCGCGCTTGGCGTTGACGCGTCTTCACTGGAACGCTGGCTTGGACTTGGGTCTTGAGCCGTCTGCGGAGGATCTTGAGCCGTCTGCGTAGGATCTTGAGCCGTCTGCGTAGAATCTTGAGCCGTCGGGATGTCTGCGCGTCGCGAGAGGCGGTCTGGGAGCTGGTTGAGCAGGCGTAGCTGGTCGAATACCACAGGATCTTCGATCGACTGGGTCTGACCGGACCGGAGAGCCAGTCCTGCTAGATAATCCGCCGCTCCGTTGAACTCCCTTTTCACGTGGACTAGGTCGATAGACTCGAAACCAGTCTGGAGCTCGTGAAACCGCGCCAGCAAAAGCGCGAGGTGGGGCTGGTTACACCGGATCAGACCTTGGCACTGCTGAACGACGATGCGCGAATCGCCGACGATGACTAGCTTCCGGATCGGATCTTCTGGCCTCCATACCTTGGCGAAAGCCAGACCCTGCAGTAGTCCGCTGTGTTCGGCCTCATTGACGGTGATACCTTCGATGTACAACGACTTGGCGAACACTGGGTGCCAGCCCGGCAGTTCACAGAGCACGAAGCTGGCACTGCTGGCGCTGGTCTTTAGCTTGGCGGTACCGTCGAAGCTTAGCACATAGCCTACGTACTCTGCATCGAGCATTTCCAGGCTGACGAGGTTCGGCTTGACACGCATGGCTTTCATCGGGACGAGACCAGCCGCGACTTCATCGAGCTTCTCCCTGGGCGTGATGCTGGCAGCCAGGATAGCCGACAGACCATCTTCGTCACGGTCGACCCGCCGGACTTCCATAGTCCACGGCGACAGCAGTGCTGACCACTGTAAGAGTCGGCCTTGAACAGACTTCAACGTGAGGATCCACTTGAGCGACGAGAACCTAGTATAGACGACTAGGTCTTGACCAGCCAGCAGCGTGTAGTAGACATTCAACACGCGGAGCAAAGCTAGAATTTCTTTCTCGGCTGGGTGGTAGCTCAACTCGGCGTCATGCAGAGTGCGCCCCGTGAACCGGACGGGCACGATTACACCATCGTGCTCCTGGTTTGCGTGGGGAATAATCACGTACGGCTTAGTGCGATCTGGGTGCTTGAGCAACGGCGGAGCCAGAATCTTCGACTTGAGCAGCTCGAACGCGCGCTTGGCTTGATCGAGCGAGTCGCTGGCTCGGATCCGCTCATCGGTCAGCTCATAGAGGGAGCTCGCGATGACTGAGTAGTCTTCAATGAACTTATTGTAATAGTTCAGACTACCCAGAAAAGACTGGACGCCCCTCAAGCTCGTGGGGAACGGCATGTCGCGGAGAGCCTTGGCGATCTTCGGCGTGGCTATGATGCCGGCTTGGTTGACCTCATGCGAGAGATACTGGAACGACTTCTTACCAAACGCGCTCTTGGGGAGGCTGACGGATATTCGCCAGTACCTGAGCCGATACAGGAGTTTGTCTAGCACATCGAGGAGCTCGTCTAGCGTCGACGCCCCATAGGCAATGTCGTCAATGTACGAGCTTCGCTGTAGGACTGGACTCATACACCGTGGAGCTGGAATGTTTAGCTCGAACACGGTCTTGCTGGCGTTCTCTAGCTCAGACTGGGCGGCTGCTGGCTCACTGACGACTTCTAGGCCCAGCGCTTCCATGACTTCTGGCTCGACCTCGGCTTCTAAGTGCGGAGGGAGTCGGACATAACCCCAAAGGGCGTTGTCAATCATCTTCTGGTAGATCAAAGGAGCGTTTTTCAATCCGAATGGCATGCGAATCCATTGGAAGTGGCCCAGGGGGCACACGAACGCACTGATCTGCTTGGCGCGCTCGGTCATGAGCACTGACAATTGGGCTGGCCCATTCCGAGTCGGAATACTCGATAAGCATTGCTTCCAGCAACTTCTTGAGCAGCTCGTAGACCTGGGGCAGCAGATGAGACTTGATTCGCCTGGGTTTCTCAGCGATTGGCCGAGTGCCTGGCTCGACTTCGATGTCGCAGACCACGCCCTTCGCCGACTTCGTGCTCCTGGAAGAGCTGCGGAGCCAGCTTGCTGTACTGCCGGACCAAATCGACCTCGAAACCCCAGTCGACATGTCGACGGCCGACGTCGGTGAGAAAGGTGTGACCAGCTCAGCAGAGGGACAGAAGATTCGCGACGTCATCAACAAGCATGCCGCTGGTTTTCTCTCTTCAGGGAATGCTCTGCCGCCACCGGCTACCTTCGTGATAGTACGACACAGCCTCGTCGCTAGTATCGTCATCCTCGCTAGCGAGCAGCTTGAACATGTGCGACAGTCGCTCGACGAGTGCGCTGGGAGGTGTTTTGCGATCTCGAACCAGCTTCAAACCCATCCTGAGCTTGTAATCGACAACTCCACTGGCTCGGGCAGGTTCCGCCAGAGCTGGGTTGTCCGTTGTAGAGGTCGCCCCCGACCTTGTCGAGGCATCTGGCTGGGCCAAGGATGCCGACTCCGCAGACGCGGCTGGGAACGGTTCGACGTGCAACGAGTTGGTGCCTACGACACGGGTCTCTTCAACAGCCATCATGACCACACCGGTACCTGTAGACCCCGCCTCGGCGGTGAGCTCGGCTGGCAATGACAGCTTCGCCGGTACAACAGGCACGCTTGGTGCGACCGTTCTGGGTAGAGAGACGTTTGCATCTGGCAATTGTGTGGCTGGTGAGGCCAACACTGGTGGCGATGGGTTGGTCGCGTGGCTGGGTGCCTTCGACGCACCTGCAGCAAGGTCTGACACAACAACCACCTCGCCCCTTGACAGGATCTTGGTAGGTGCGTCGTAGGCTCGCTTCGGCACGGCTGGTGGAAGACTAGCGTTGAAATCATCGTCCGCTTGGTCGAGCCGCTGAGCAGCCAACTTGGAGATCGAGCTCTCGTAAGCCAGAGTCTGCCACTCGCGATACCTGGTCGAGTGGACTCGCACGCACCTGTCATCGAGGGGTAAATGGCCTTCCTCAACCAGGTGAGCGACTGTCGTTCGCGGTGGGATGACGAGAGGCTTCGGCGAAATGTTCGTGATGCGTACGCACTCTGGTCGGCCATCTGGGTCATGGATGATCGTCGTGACCCAGGAATCGTGCCGACTGGCCCATACTTCCAGCTCCAGAGCGCGGTGGCGACCATAAATGATCGGAACCATGCAGCTGCGCCCTTGGGGGATATAGAGCTCACGTTGAGTGTTCACCGAGACTCGCTCTGGCAACTTCGGGCGGAAACCGGAAGCGGCGAGTGGAACGCGCTCCTCGTCTGGCAAGCGGACCGAGCCGTCATTGGCGCAGAGTCGAACACCTGCCCGAATCATGAAGTCGAAACCCAGCAGACACTCGATGCCTTCACCGATGTTGCCCGCCCAGAGATCCAGGTAGTAGATGATCCCCAGACCCAGCGTCACCTTCACAGCCGCATTGGAAGTCACATACGTGACCACGCCACCGATGCCGGTGACCTTCAGTCGCTCGTTAAACGAGAGCTTCAGACCCAGCTTGCGCGCTAGATCGAGACTGATCATGCTCGTGGACGAGCCGGAATCGAGCAAGATGCTCGCTCACGCGATGATCGCACACCGCGCCATGCACGGTGGCGATGCCAACCTTCCCTGCCGGTTGCTGGTACATGGACCACCACCCACGGCGTTCACCAGGCCGTAGACGGAACGACCTGTCTTCACTTGACCCGTCTTGGTCACCAGTATTGACGAGAAACGAACGCGCTTCGTTTTGTTCTTGAAAAACTGATGACTTGTTGTTGGCTTTAACTCCTTCGCTACCAACGTATGCAAAAACATGCATGACTTGGGCATCTTGGACCACTTGAGGGACTTGATGCTCGACGCGTACCGGGTCCCCTGAGAACCCCGGCGAGCAGCCTAGTTTAAAGGCTGAGTCTGGCTGGCTGGGGAAGCACTGGCCTTGACCTCACCTTTCACCCAGGACTTGAAAGCCTTCTTCACTTCACAGTCGCTTGGAGTCGTGTGGACTTCGTCGCAGAGCGGGCACTTCTTCGGGCATGAGTCGGAACGGTGACCAGCTGCGTTGCACAGAGTGCACACACCTTTCACCGGGCAATCGCTCGCCCAGTGACTCGAGTCTCCACAGTTGAAGCAGCCTGGCGAGCGGTAGCTACCACTGGCTCCGCCACCCCACCCTGGACCATGACTACTGCCGCCGGAGCTGGCAGAGTGGTGGTTCCGGCTCGAGGCATAACTACCCGGGCCCGAGCTGGTGAAGCGAGTCGGCTGGCTCTGGTTCGACGAGAAGCGGCCGTGCTGGCCCTGACCTTGCGAGCCTGGACGCCACTTGCCCTGTTGACCTTGAACACCTTGGAAACCTTGAACACCTTGGACACCTTGAGCACCTTGAGCACCTTGGACTTGGCCTGACGCTTGGTAGACCGACTCTGAGCTGAACTCGTCATAGTCATCTTCGTCGAAACGGACCCGACGACAGTCTGGGTGACTCCCGTACGAGTCGCCATCATCGGCGTCGCCATCATATGCGTAATAGACCGAAGCCGATCTAGACGCGGAGCGTTCTCGCTCACGATCGCGGTCTCGTTCCCGGTCGCGGTCTCGGCTGGTTCGACGATAATCATCGCGGTCAGCTTCTCGGTCCAGTCTCGAGCAGCCTCTTCTAGCTTAGCGAGAGTCGTACGAACGGCCACGGAAAGCGCTCCGGGCGCTCTCACTGGCGAGACTCTTGATGAACCGATCCAGGTGGTTCTTGAGGTCGCTGGCGCTCCTGAGCGGGATACGCGCCTTGAAAGCCGCAGCGTTGAGATGCCACAAATGCTGAAGCGGGGTCTCGTCCTTGCGCTGAACCAGGCTGAAGTATCTCTCGAACGGCGATCCTCTCGCGACGCAAAACTCGTTCTGGAAAGCCTGGCTCAGTGTGGCCCACGAGCGTCGCAGGACACCAAGTTGCTGAAACCACGCTTCGGCTGGCCCGCGCAGGAACAATTCCAGGTTGCGACTCCTCTCCTCATCCGTCCAGCACCCACTGTCACCCAGATACACGTACTCCTTGAAGAAAGACTTGCGCTCGGCCAGTGACTCAAGACCTGAGAACTTGTCCAGGTACCGGTTCGGGATGAATGGGCGAAAGCTCGTCGGCATCATGCGCGACGAGGTCCTTGAGTCGTTTCTGGCACCGTTGCTGGCAAACGAGTCATCGTTCGCCGCTGCCGCACGAGCCTCCTGGTCTGTCCATGCCGGTGTAGCTGCAGAGACCGGTGCAACCAGTACGCTGGCTGCCTGCATAGGAACCTGGGTCGCCGGAAACGCTGGGGCTGGCCTGGACCTTTGCATCGGGTCATCAAGAGCGGATGGAGGGGCCTGAGCGTGGCTCATTGGTGCCTGATATGGCACATAATCGACTCGTGTCGCAGGTGCGACTGCTGGCTGTTGGAATCGATACGAGCTGGGATCGACGAACGCTTGCGGCTGGAAAGTCGACTGGACCGGTGCTGGCGTTGGCACAGCTTGCGTCTGGAACGCCAGCTGGCTCTGGCGCTGAGCGACTTGAGGCTGGTGCGGTGGCGGATGCTGAGCTGGCCCGAAGGCCGCCCCTTCTCGACGCACTTGGGTAAACCGCAACGCAGCCAACTCTTCGACGTGATGCTCGGCTCGGCCAAGCGAGAAGGCGCTGGTTCGAAGACTGCTGGGACGGCCAGGAAGACCATCGCTTGAGCTGAGAATCGATTGGGGGCGTCGCATGGCATACACGTCGACCGCCGAGTGTGTGGACACTGTAGGCGAGCGGCCCTCTGGCCGCACACTGCGGAACCGGATCCACTCTTCGACTTCTAGCGCCAACAGGAACAAGGCGACTTGAACTTCCGTCTCGACTTCGAACATCTGCAGCGCCATGAGCTCCGGTGCCAGGCGCGACGCAGCTGGAACTAGGTTCATGAACGAGTACCCAGCCTGGTACAATGCGGACTGGAGCAATGAGATCATCTCGATGCCGTTGAGCCCATCGACCTTGATCGAGTGCAGCGCTGTGCGTGGCATTAACGGATTCGTCGTCCGAATCAAGTCGAACATCTTGAGCCAGCACCCTTCTTCGTGGAACTTGTCGATCACGTCGGTGCTCCGATCGAGCACCTGCTGGGGGCCGAAGTTCGGCGAGCCAGCTTCACGCGGGAGCACACGGTCGTCAGGCGAGTTCGTCCAGATGTCGACGCACTCGCGGACGACGAAAGCATCGTAGATCTTGGACTGGCCACGCCGAGGAGCCGGCATATGCTGGATGTGATATAGCGCCCGCGCGCGCCGCGAGATAAGAAGAGGAGACGTACCTTTGACGGCGCCGGAAGGGTAGTTCCTAGATGTAGTCAGCCTATTGAAGAGAGCTGGGTGGGTGAGAGGCCATGAGCCGGCCCCGTCCCTGTTCGGCCCAGCCCAATAGAAATAGGGCTGGGCTGATATACCGCTAAGTGCGGATTCGGTCATTTTTGGTTCGGTTTAAGTTCGGGTTCGGTAAGTGCACACCAGCCCGCAAGAGCGAACTTAGGTAAGGAATAC
>JAADXL010001158.1:0-10767 GCA_023337755.1 Pythium aristosporum
GAGGTCGTCATCCTCGGAGTCGTCGTCGGCAACGTCGTGGTAATCTTCTCAAAGCATGTGCCATTATCACGCCGGTACGTCGCCTCCAAGAACGACCACTTCTCGTGCTTGTGACGCCAGCCGGACTGATTGAAGATCGCCGACTTGACCGTGAGGTCCATGAGTTCTTCGTCTATGATTGACTGTTCATCGTGGTGGAGCTTGTGCAGATTGGCACGGTGGACAAACGCGCCGTCTTTGAAGTCCTCGCCGTGGACACCTTCCATATTGGCGAGATACGATTCGGCGTCGGGTAAGTGCAGCAGGCGGACGATCTCCGGCACGCTGCAGGGCAACACGCTAACGGCGAGCACGGCAAATTTGACCCTCTCTTGCTTGGAGTAGACGACAACTGAGCCGGTATCGTCGATACGTTTCCATCGTGCGCGGTCGCCATTTGCACCCTCGGCGTTGCATGCGAGGATGTCACTCCACTGGATGTTGTGTTCGCTGTTGTTGACCAAGTCGAGAAGCTGGCGGTCGCTGAACCCGGTTGACGGCTTCGCATGGGCTCTGTTGTTGTGCGACGACGAGATCGATCGCACGTCCCGAAACGTTGACGTCTCGGTGTGCTCGGACCGTGACTTGGACGATCTGGCGTACGGCGGAGGCAGCGGGTCCGCTGACATAACGCCCGAGGAAGTATTGGACGAGCACACCGAGCTCAGCTCTGGATGGGAGACACCTGGTGGCATGGCTGGATGCCAAAGACGGTAAAATCGGGAACTGATGGCGAGAATACGAACACGCTACTAAAGGTGACCGTGTTTGCAGTGTTGAGTGCTAGGCCTTTACGAAGTCAACGCCTTGCTACGACAGGTCGTCTCTTATAATGTGCTTCACCGTGAGGATATAAAGCCGATTCAATGTGCGCATTCGCTCTAGTGCAGTACTGTAGTAACGACATCATGGCGGCTCATTACGGCAGCTGCTCTGGGTGTGGGACGTCGCATGGGAGAAGCGGTGCTCACAAGCCTAAGCACACTGTACTGGCAGTACTACTGCAGTGGCCGTAGGTTTCCGCTGTGCCAGGCTGGCACTGCCAGCAATCGCGGCGGAGTTGAAGTTAGAAAGCACCGCTTGCTGACATGAGGGGATAAGAGAACCCGCTTTCAGAAGTCAAAACTTCATGATCAGGCGAACTGTAATAGCGACCACTCCATTTTAGAGAATACTGTGGGCTTGGTTTGGCGTATGGTACATGTACGTTCGTCTGTATATTTTGAGCAGAGCGCTTTGTTGGGCGACGTTGTCCGCGCGATGCATGCAGTCCCACTTCTGTACACTCTACTACACTTCAGGGATGCTATTGAATATCGTCCAGGTTTGTTGGGTGGCAGAGCGATGAGAACCAGATGACGCTCTTTCAAATTCAAGTTTCGTTCAGAAATCGGCCTGGACAATCGTGTAGAGGCGTGAAGTATACTCGACCAAATTATCACAATGCTAACGCAGAAAGAATGCCGCTGCTAGAGAGCTTTGCAAGTCTCTAACACTGGGCATTCGTACAGAAGAAAGTCGAAAATGAGTGGTTTCAGAACTTGTGAATGCTTTGGCTCGAATTCTCTAGTCGACCATGAGTGCTGTTCGTCAAACCAGCAGTCGACCATCAAGCTCGTCTTCATTTCTCAATAATAATAGGCGCAGTGGCCAGTTGCATCTCTTAGATTTCTCAGAATCTAACAATCGTGCAATATGCATCGAGTGTTTAATGGGCCGTGGGATTTTGAGATTGCGGACTCAAGTTCAATTAAGATATTCCAGCGCTCTGGTCGAAGCGACAGCGCACGCATGCTGATCTGGTGGTGATCGGCTTGCATGCGCTGTCGATAATAACATCGCGATTCTGTCGACGGTCTGATGCTGTACTGTATTGTGAACATGACGGTGTCATCTTCATTTTTGTTGAACCCGTCACGATGACGGTTCAAAACTGCCAGTCGCTTCAAGTCCGCAGTCCCGGCAATGTGCAGCTGGACGTGCTGCTGACAGCGTCACTCTCTAACAACATGTACCCGTCAAATCGAATACCGCTATAGGACAAGTAATGTTCTTCACTGTTGGTGCTGATACTCCCGCCTATACAGTAGCTGTCGCGGAGAGCAACACTTTAGCCATCCAGCATCTTTCACTAGCGCTTGATGATGAGACGATGGTCAGGCTGACCACCGTTCTGGATCGTGTATTCCACGCGCAACAACCAAAATCTCCGAGATGATGTCCACCAGAGCTCGCGATCACACTATCATAATGATCGTTTCCCTTACAACATCTCACTGACGAAAGCTCACTTCCGGATACACTACGTCCCCTGACTTTTGCCATTGACGACGACGACCTTCGCTGTATCTTGTCACTTTGCTCGACTTCGGACACCGAGCCTCACTTTCTCCCTCTGGCGTCGATTACATAGTGATTACGTGTTGTATTGTACTAGCCATATATTATGTAGCTGGGGCGAGTGCGGAAGTGAAGTCAACGTCAACTACTAGACCCCTTCTACTGACAGAACAGCCAAAACACGGGTATTCTTCGTAGAGAACAGGTTCCGTGTTGGTACAGTGGAGACGCCAGCGACTGCACAACACGACCAGCCTGGAACAATCGACGGCACGGGCCCACCCCAAAGCCCCCCCCCGCAATCTCGTGGGACCCGTGCATCCTGAAGACCAGTCGCTTGAGGCAAAACTACATCTTTGTGTCGGAGCGCACCTCACTATCCGTGTGCTGACGACGTACATAATACCGGTGATACTCGTTCACTCGCTCTGTCAATGATTGCATGGTCATACTGGGCAACCTGGAGGCCCCACAGATGCGCAGACGTCTGCAGGACCCACGTACTGTTGAGACCTTCGCGGGATCCAAGACACCAACCACCACAAGTTCATCAACTCGGACGACCAACTTGATCTGCTCTCTCGCCGCCAGGGAAATCATGCTTCAAGACGATCTAAACCGAACACGAGCACCTAGCTATCGGCGCCAGCGTGTCGTCTGACGCATGCCCAAGCGCTGTA
Organism: Pythium aristosporum; assembly: GCA_023337755.1. Taxonomy (NCBI): domain Eukaryota; phylum Oomycota; class Peronosporomycetes; order Pythiales; family Pythiaceae; genus Pythium; species Pythium aristosporum. Next base: position 3,060 of record JAADXL010001158.1, read on the forward strand.
CTGTACACGATCACGGACGACACGCCCCCCATGGCACTGAAGCAGACGGGGGATACTAAGGTGATCACTTGCACGACTTGAGCAACACTACCATAGCGCGTGCTCAGCATGCGCTGCTTTACTACTGCTGCTGTCCTTCTCGCGGAGGCGGCGAGCCGCGTTCTGCGGCTTCACATCATCTTGATCCACGGCGTGGCGTTTTCTGCAGCCCACACAGGTAAATGGGATATGTGCGGCCATAACAGGCCATCAGATTGTCCGGTCAAGCATCGTTGCAGCAGCGTTATCTCGATTCATGGCCCACGATCGGAGGCCCACACTGTGGATTGGCGGGATTGGTCCGCTGCATGCAATGTGGGTGAGGGGATCGCACAGCAAAGCGTCGTCAGTCGCGGAGCCAGAGAAAAGACCAGCGGCAACAATGATTGATCATTGATGAGGTGCCACTCATCAAGGATCAGTAATATCGGATATGGAGACACGCTAGCGAACCAGACGCTTTCCGAATCGGAAACCAATCTCTCCCAGGAATCGTGGCCAAGAGATCCAGTGTGCAGCACCTCCCAGTACCCAATCAACTTATACCCGTATATAAATAATAAAGCGGAGAGTACTATTTATCACTACTTTACTGTCATGTCGGATCTGACAAATAGTAAACTTGCATAACCTATTTATCAGAGCTGCCTAAACGCGCTAGATTTGCGCTGTTGCCAACAGTACACCAGTCTGTTGGTAATGTAGATGGTGTGATGATCTTGGCGCTGATCACATCTGCGACAGTTTAACAAAACATGGTATTTTATCTGATCTCCAGACGCGAATATGGTATGGAGGAGTACACTAGTATACCATTCTTTGTGTTTGCAATCATTATCTCACCTTATTCTGTAATTTACACTTTCAAGACGTCGTGACGCAAGTCTCCGTCTGCCGGACGTCCCCACTGACACGAGCCGCTGCTCGCTATTGTTGCAGTGCATTGCCTTGAGAGCCTCAAGTTTCTTGCAGCAGCGTTAAACCAGAACGCCGGCTGGGCGGCATGCCCACATCGATAGTAACGTGTCCAGAAGCGTATGACAATAACGGCTGACGGCACCGTTGGCTCGAGGAGAAAGCAGCGTCGGGTGGGAAGAAGAAGGGGAATGGACTGTCAAGCGTAACGCATTGCACTTGCCCGCGTGTCGAGTCGAACGTGGAAGAGCCATCGTAAACCAATGCATACCCAGTCCACCTTGGCCGGTTTCTGGCGCAACGCGACGTGGCGCTTTGAAGCACCGAGCGCCCTGAATGGAAAAGAGCAGCCGAAATTATCCATGTCGGGAACCTCCCGGTTCGACAGCAGCGGCTCGTAACGGTGGGTGCCAACTACTGGCCAGACTGACAGCATACGAACAGACAATGGCCCCGCAGATGATGCCCGACCGGCAGACGGGCAGAGCGAGCATTTGCCCGTTCTACCGCGTGCCTGGGTGGCCAAGTGATACTTTGCTGAATATTCATGGCTTTCTTGGGTGAGCTCCGCCAATCGGAGGAGCTGGCACGCACGAGACCATCTGGGTAACGCTGGATGGGCCGTGAGGCCGCCGGGCCCGAAAGGAGAAAAATGCTCTTGTCGCGTTTGTGGCCGTGTGTACACTGACACCGACACTGGCGGTGCTCAGATTACATGGCGACTCGATGGCTTCTTCATTTTCCAATCCACTGGCTTCCAGTCGCGCGTGCTTCTTACAGTAACTACAGCCCACCAAAGCAGTCATGGCGCGTCCGGTAGTTGTCACGACGGACCGTCGTAGCTCCAAGGCCAAGCCGTACGTGCCGTCCGTGGCGGGTGCCAGCGCGGCCGCGGCGACGCCGTCGCGTGGACCGCGCCGCGCCGCGGCTCCGTCGAGCCACACGGGCGGTGGGCCCAACCTCCACGCGATCGCGCGCGAGACCAAGCGCCGGATCCGGTGGGACCGCGTGCTGCGCGGCGCCGGGTCCACCCGCACGGGCAGCGGCACGGGTGCGCAGTGGAAGTGGCTCGAGAACGTGCGCAACTTCTCCATCTACACCAAGCAGAGCAGCGCGCTCTCGAGCGGCTACAGCGTGCTGGCCATCGGCACGATCCGCGCGTCTGTGTCCGAGGTCGCGTCGCTCTTGGCGAGCTCGTCGCAGCCCGAGTTTGAGCAGAAGATGGTCGCGCTCCACGACAAGGAGTTCCGGCACGCCGCGTACCTCGGCGATCTCCCGACGTACTCGACGCAAGGCGACGACGATGACGACGACGCGGACCAAGCGAGCCTCTCGGTGCGGTCCGTGACGTTCTCGCGTCCGCGCTGGCTCCAGCGCGACGACGAGTGGACGTTCCTCGAGGCCTCGCAGTTTGACACCGACACGCAGCACTATGAGAAGCTGCTCACGACGCTTGCGCTCGAGGACGTGCTGCCGCAGGGCCGCAAGGCGCGGTTCACGGACGCCAAGCCGTTCCGCGACATCATCGCCGGCTACAGCGTGCAGCCCGAGGACCCGTCCGGGTCCATGAGCGAGCCCGTGGACGCCTCGTCCGTGTCCTTTTCGGGCGTCACGCCGCCGTGCGTGCGCGTCCACTTCTACGCCGAGCTCGACGCCGCGCCGACTGGCGCGCGCGGCCGCCTGGGCCGGTTGGTGCGCGCTCCGGGCAAGCACGAGGCGTCGACCAAGGCCATGAGGCAGCGCATGCTCACGATCGCCAAGGACTGCGATCGCCTCGCGCAGCTCGTGCGGCGCCGCCGCCTCGGCATCCAAGTGCTCGTGGACCAGCGCCGCGTACTGCCGGCCACCAACGTCACGTGCGTCAACTGCGAGCGCAACCTGCTGCTCGGCAAGCTCTGCCGCGTGTGCGGCCAGAACGTGTGCGGCTCGTGCTCGGACACGTACGAGCGCGAGACCCACAAGCTGCGCAACGGCCGTAGCCTGAGCCACCGCAACGACACCACGCCGCTCGTGCGGCTTGAGAACATTCGCGTCTGCGATCCGTGCCTCGTGCGCGTCGAGACGGCCGACTACACGTACCTGAACGACGCGGCACTGGGCGGTTACGGCGTGTTTCCGAACGCGCCGAGAAAGAGCAGCACGGTCTCGACCAGTGTCTCGGAGGACCAGTCGTCGACCGCGGCCGGCGACCTCAAGCAGCTTCTCCACGACGCGCTCATGGACGCGCCGTCCACGCAACGGCGCGGCGCCGTCATGAACGTGATCCGCTGTGTGCTCAACCAGGAGACGGACGACACCTCGGTGCCGCCGTCGCCGGCCATGTCGACGACCTCGCTCCACAGCAACTTCGAGCCCGTGCTGCTCACGCCCGTGAGCTCGGACCGCGAGCACCTCTTCGCGCTCGAGAAGCTCGACGTCCCGACCACGCCGTTCGACGAGGTCGAGACCTCGGACATGGAAGGCCGCGGCTACGCCGTGAACCCGTCGGCCAACGTCGCGGCGCCGCCGCCGTTCCAGCTCACCAATACCGAGACGGAACGTATCCAAGAGATCGAGAAGCTCGGCGTGCTCAAGAGCACGGAGATGAGCACCGAGCTCAACATCATTTGCGACATTGCCGCCAAGGAAATGGACGCGTTCGCGACCATCGTGACCATCCTCACGGCCGACGAGCAGCACGTCGTGGGCTCGAACGTCGCGGCGCTCGAGAAAATGGTCGTGAAGCGCGAGGAGTCGTTCTGCCAGCACACGGTCATGAGCGACAAGCCGCTCATCGTGCCGAACCCCGAGGCCGACGTGCGGTTCAGCCGCATCTTGCCTGTCCGGGAAATGGGTGTCAAGTACTACTGCGGCTTCCCCATCACGGCCGGGGACGACAACACCATCATTGGCGCGCTCTGCTGCGTGGACCAAAAGAAGCACGACATTACCGAGTCGCAGTACAGTGCCATGCAGCGTCTCGCGCAGACGGCGGGCAAGGTCGTCAAGCTCCAGGGCAAGCGCCACCGCACGTCGTCCATGGTCGGCTCGAACGCCACGCCCTCTATTAACACGACCTCGGCCGCGCCGACCCCCACGCCCACCAAGACGGAATTGTAAGTGTGTGTGTATATATCCGTATGCGCATCGTCAGGTAGTGCCACGGTAAAACAATATAGTTACGGTAGTGTTCCATCCTCCACTTGACTATAGTATCTCTTCAGACGTTGTTGTGCAGCTCTCTCCGTTCATTCACGACAGGTCGGCGAAGCGCCGATCCCAGCGAAGCTTTGGAAGTCCACTTCACTGCCGCTGGATTCGATCGCGAATACTATGAGTAGTACGAGTCCCAATGTTGTGAAGAGGCTAGCAAGTGTATACCGTCGTAAACGGGAACGTACAGATCGTCTACCCTTCCTCGATACTACGTAGTATTCCAGTAGTATGTATCGCCCTGGCGTCGCATCGCAAGCCGAAGCGCCGCTCCAACACGCCGAAACGAGTCGCCGTGTTCAAGCGTTACACGTCCGCACTGCGTACACGTATCACGGACAGTGAGAGGTGCTGTATGTGTTCTGAACACTTCAAGTGGGACGATCCAGTCCGGGCCACGCTGGCAACCCGTACTTTATGGCGAGGTCTCACTTTGCCACGCTACTCTCGGCGACAAGAGAAAGAGCACCGCTATGAGCCTTCAGGGGTGCAGCAGCGCAAACGGAAGTGGCAGTTTTCCAACGCCATTCTCGCGCAATGGTCGAACCGACTCGTTCGTCTCACGCGGCCTCGCAGCCGAGGTCGCTACCCGCATTGGACGACACCGCGTGCAGCGGGATCGCCGCCGAGACAAAGACACGCATTGTGTGGGACCGCATTATCCACGATCAGACGGAGCCCTGGAAATGGCGCGAGAACGTGCGCAACTTCTCTCTACAGCAAGCAAGTCGGAGGCTTCCGCGTGCTGTTGACTGGCGTGGTCAAGGGCAGCGTCCACGAAGTCGCGAGTCTGTTGGTGTCTATTTGTCAACAGGAATTCACCCAGAAAATGGCGGCACTCCACGACAGTGAGTTCAAGCAGGCCACATACGTCACCGACGTTGGAATCGAGCCACAGAACGGGTCCCGTGACTACCAGTTGTCTGTGCGGTCCGTGACGTTTGCCACTCCAGGCTGGCGGCGTCGCGAACAAGAGTGGTGCTTTCTCGAGGCCACGCAGTACGATCGCGCGGCGCGACACTTTGAGAAGCTGGTGACGACGCTGTCGCCTCGCCAGGTCCTGGGAGCAGGGACAACGGACCGCCAGCACAAGCTCAAAACAAGTGAGACCAAACGACTCCGCGATGCGATCGCTGGGTACTTGGTCTCACAGATAGACGGCGCCGACAGTGGCTCGAGCAAACCTCGCACCGGAGGATCCTCCTCTGTACGGGTCCACGTTCGCTACTGGATCAAGAGAGATCCGACACCATGGTTAGGGGCGAGCGACCAGCCCGCAAGACTACCCTCACGTCAGATCCTCAGCAGCTGGACGCCAACGCACTCCAGGCACTTGACAAGCTCGTGCTTCGCAACACGCCTTACGCGGATGCACAGCTCGCTGGCGAAGAAGGGCGTGCCTATCCTCTCACGCTCGACTACGAATCGAGCTTCACGGCTACAGCGAATGAGACCGAACGACTGCAGGCCCTGGATGATCTTGAGGCCCTCACATCGGTAACTGGATGTAATCTGCTCGATTGCTGCGAAAGAGGTCGGCGTGTTTGCGAGTATGCGAGTATGTCTCGATTGTCACGCATGACGCGATGCGTGTCGTCGCGGCCAACGACCCGGCGTTTAAGGTCCTTACAGCTGGGCGTGCCCACTCGTTTTGCACGCACACAATCATGGACGACAAGCCGCTCGTTATCGCGCACCCGGAAGCTGATGTGCGCGTGAACTACACCAAAGTGGCGACGACGCTTGGTGCACGGTTCTATTGCGGGTTCCCACTGGTCACCGACGGCGACAAGGTGCTGGGCACGCTCTGCTGTCTCGACCGGAAAAAGCACGGGCTTACCGAGTCGCAGTTCTCAGCAATGCAGCGGCTCGCGCACTCGACCACCAAAATCATTCAAGTACGCGGTCGCCAGCAGCAACACCACGACCGAGCTGTGCCACCTTAATGCAGCATGGGCGACCGTGGTGTACTGTAGTGGATAGCGTGGAGAGTTTGAACTATTCTTGGTTTTAATCAAACCCGCAAGTTACTCGTTGTGTTCGGGAGAGCCGCATCTTGTGCTCATATTCGCCTTGGAAGTTCGTCCCTGAGGCCCATTGTCGACCAAAAATGTGCACGTTTGTTGAATGAACGGGTGGAGTCGCGCCAATGTTGATGTTATTGATACTAGTAATGGATAAATTAATGGATTATTTGTGCACGCTTTCGAGCCACTACGATTCGTATGTGTCCGTGTTGCGAACTCTATGGTACCTGGAACCGGGCAGTCCCATTCTCTGGCACGGCATATCCGCTCATGACGTACGGGTCCAGCATATATAATTGCCCGTGATCGGCCCACGTAGGCACCGTTCTCCACCGTGACGTTTTCAAGCGTGTAGGTGCAAGTACGGGACTAACGCGATGCCGACGACGACATGCTTGAGTTGAAGGATCGGATGCTCGAGCTGAATGACGAGTTGGCACAGAGCTGGCTGTTGTGGGGGTCTCGCTCTTGGTCGAGCACGCAACGCAGAACACTTAGCACGGCGTCCCTCCGCTGCGGTGAAGAGGCTCGTAGCGAGGCGGCCTGCAGAAGATCCTTTAAATCGCAGTCCGTCGATTTCGATGGCACGTGGTCGTGAAACTCGGCTGACTCTGCGAGCGAGGCACTGTGGCTGTTGGAGTAGTCGGCGCACTCAATGTGAGCGAGGCATGGATCACAGACTCGCACTTTGTCGATTCGAGGGCCTTGCAGATGAGGAGGGCGGGTTTCTCGCTCGTATGACTCGGAGCAATCTTTGCACACGGCATTCCCACACACTCGGCAGAGCTTGGCGAACAATACCACTTTATCGCAGTTGAAACACTGCGGGTTCCCGAGCGGTGGGGCCGAGCGAGGGTTCATCAGCACCTGCGAGCCGAGTCGACGCCGACGGACGAGTTGTGAGAGCCGCTCGCAGCTTCGCGCGAAGTGAATCATGCGTTTCTGGATGGCGTTTACCAACTCTTGACGGTTTGATTGTCTGTATCGCCCGCCCATCGCTGGTGATGTGACAGTAGCAGACGGCGGCACTAGCTCAGCAAAGAAGTGGATTCGTGCGCAGACTGGTTCCCCCTCGAACGTCTCTTGTGCTTGGACTCGGATGCCACAGATGACGTTCTCCAAGCAGTTAAATTCGTGCGCGCGATCGTCTTGCCCTTGGACCAGCACGTCCTGGAGCGGTAGTGCCGTCATGTATTTCTCAAACTGCAAGCCGTCCTGCGCGTACTTGGATGAATCGAGCAAGCACCAGGACTCGCGCTGCCGCAGCCAACAGCGACTAGCAAACGTGGCTGAGCGGATCGACAGCTGATCGCTCGGATGAGCGTCCCACTCACGAGTCGCGACTTCGCCGATGTAGGTGCCGTGCTTGAACGATTGGCCGTAGTGTGCGAGCATGAGGTCTTCGAATTCCTCCTGCGACGACATGTCGAGTAAAGCCGCAATTTCGCGCATGGTGCCCTTGACCAGACCGGTCGCGAGCACACAAAAGCCATTGGTCGGGAGCCGCTCCTGTTTTGTGTAGATCGAGATGCTAC
>JAADXL010001159.1:0-10757 GCA_023337755.1 Pythium aristosporum
GCGCGTGGACGCCCCACCCGTAGCCCAACAGCGCCGAGCACCACGGCTCGTTGAGCGTGATCCACGTCTTGACGCGCGGCCCAAAGTACTCAAAGCAGACGCGCGCGTACCGGACAAACGCGTCTTGCACGACCTCGCCGCCGAGCCAGCCGTCGTACTCGGTCTGCAGCGCGAGCGGGAGATCCCAGTGGTACAGCGTCACCATGGGTTCGATGCCGTTCTCCAGCAGCTCGGTGATGAGGTCGTTGTAGTGGCGGATCGCTTCGTGGTTGACCGGCCCCATGCCGCCGGGAATGATGCGCGGCCACGCGATCGAGAACCGGTAGTGCTTGAGTCCGAGCGACTTCATGAGCTGCACGTCCTCTGCATAGCGGTGGTAGTGGTCACACGCGACTTCGCCCGTGTCGCCGTTCAGCGTCTTGCCCGGTGTGCGCGCGTAGGCGTCCCAGATCGAGTCGCTGCGGCCGCCTTCGTTCACGGCGCCCTCAATCTGGTACGCGGCCGTGGCGGTGCCCCAGGCAAAGCCCTTGGGAAACTGCAGCGCGTCGTTGGGCATGGTCACACAGAGACAGCGAGATGGAGATTGAGAAGTGAAGACGCTCGCATGGGGTCCGGGCTCTGCCTCAGTGACCTGCATAAGGGTGGATGGACGTTCATCAGGGGACGGCGTCACCGCTGGCAGGTTGAAGATGAGCTGTTGGTGGCAGGGAATGTTGTGGCTAGTGTCACAATCGTGGTAGAATAGAGCTCTCTGATTGGTTAAAAAATTGTACATTGGTGGCACAAAAGGGGGGGAGGTGAGCCCATCCATCTGTGAAGTTGGGCCCATCCTGTGGAATCCGCAATTGCCATCGGCCCATGTTCCCAACTCAGAGAGAGCGCGAGACTCTCTCTCTCTCTGAGTGTGGCCACCAAACTCAGAGCGTTGTTTCGAAACCCGACAGACCCGGCGATCTGTCGCAACTGGTCGGAACTGAAGTCGCACCGGAATGGAATGGACTGGAGAAGCTCCTCCTTGCACTTGCCCGGTTTCTTCTGCGGATTTCTGATCAGGGAAAGCCCAAGAGTGGGTCGAGCTCCAGATGACTATGTGGAGCGGCTCCACATGGTCATCTGGGATGGTCTTTTAAAAAGCGCTTTTTTCGGTGTGGCTCGGCGAATAGAAACGTTGGCGTTGGGCTATTTTTTGTGCACTGGTGGGGGAGGCAGCTTCAACACGACCGCCAACAAAAAACCAACGCCAGCCAACGAGGCATCCGCTCGCGCCGCTCGGGCCCGCGCCAACGCGCCGGTCCCCACTCTCTCATTGGACTCGTACCTCTCATCTTCATGGTTCGCCACGCGCATCATCGCTCCAAGACAGCGGCGCTGCCTCCGCATACGCGGCGCAGGCTCTCGGAGGTATCTTGCCCCTTATTTCCAACGAAATGGCGTTGGCATGTTACCAACATTTTTCTTCTTTATCGCCCCCATAGGAAGGAAGGCGACTGCTACGTCATGCGCTGTCCCACGACGATGACGACTCTGTGGATTTCAGCGTCGTCTCGAACCGCGGCGACACGGCCGCCGACTCGGACCTCGAAGGCTTCCCCGAGTGGCAGCAGCCGCCAACGAACGGCATCACGAAGAAGCCCAAGAAACGCAATCACCTCAAGGACCTGTATGACGACGAGGACGGCGTGGACACCGACGCGTACAACGCGCTGGACGCCGCGCTGGATCTCTTCTCGGAAAAGCGCGACGCGACCAAGATCCAGGCGTTTCAGGCCATCCTGCGCGTGCTTTGCGGCCGTGTCGTGCACGGCAAGCGACTGCAGTTTGTCGCAAAGGCGATCGCGGCACAGGCACTCGCGACACTCAAGACACGCGGGCTTAAAGACTCGGGCACGTTGGCGCTGCGTGTGCTCGCCGTCTTGGCCGTGACCCTCGGGCCGGACGAGCAGCCATTTTTCGAGTCCGTTCGCCAGCCATTGCGACGACTCGTTGAGGAGGATTCCCATGATCCGGCTCTGCGTATGGAGGCTGCGTACGCGCTTAGTATCGCGAGCTACGTGTGCTGCCGCGAGGACACGCAGCGCTGGGTCGTACTGGATGTGATCGGCGCGCAGCTTGTCACGGCCAAGGACGCTGACGACAATGGCGACTTTGAAGACGCGTTCACGGAGGAGCTGCTGGTCGCGTTGATCGAGTGCTGGGCGTTTCTCGTCAGCGGCTTCCACCCATCGATCATCGTCCCAAAGATCAGCGATCCGAACGACCCGCTGTACGAGCACGTGGAAGCGCTCGCAGGGTTCGTGCGGGAAGCCATGAACCCAGCGGTCCGCTCGGCAGTGTGCGAGGCACTGGCGTTGCTCGTGCAGGACAAGTACATTGTGGGCAAGACGCTTTGGAACTATGCGATGGAAGAGACCAATGGGCCACTCGGTGGGCTCGAATCCAAGATCCAGCGGTACATGCACGAGACGGCCAAGAGCATTGGCAAGAAGAACCGCAAGACACAGCGGTCCATGCTCAAGGAAGTGTTAGAGACGCTGCGCTCGGGCGAGGGCCCCCACAACGACCTGTCGGTCGGCGACGAGACGCTGTCCGTGTCTACGTGGAGCCGCTTCTTCCAGGCCAGTGTGTTTAGGCGAGCTCTGCAGTCTGGCTTCCAGGTGCGTCTTCGTTCCCAGGGCGGATCTTGTGAGGCACGGGTATCTAATGACTGGTATTGTTCTGAGAAACAGATCCATCTCCATGAGAACGCCGTACTGCGGGACGTGTTTGACGTCTCGGACAACGCCAATGTCAAGATCAGCATGGTCTCGACTGTGCGGCGCCGCGCCGACCACCGCTCCAAGACCATCAACAAGCGCAACGACATGTCCCGCAAGGACGCCCGACAGAACGCGTTTCTCTACGACGACTAGCGGAGAGCTCTATCAGAGGCGGGGCCGCTTTGAATCACTTTCATTCGTTTCATTCGACGTGGTGGGTCGCTCTTCTCCTTCCCGTCCATAGCAAGAGTCCACCTACAGTAGGATCTCTCGTGGGATCCACTACTGACCACCGAGAAGCTGGCGGAGCGCGTCCTGTTCTTCCTTGGATCCAGCGGCGAGGATCTGTCGGTTGTCGATGAGCTTAATGACATCGTCCGACTTGGTGAACTGCACGATGAGGTAGACATACTCGCCCTTCTTCATGTCGTGGTTCACTTCGGCAAACACGAACGCGTGGGCGCCCGACGGGCCCTTGATGTTGTACTTGATGCTGAGAAAAGAAAGGCAGCAGAAGGTGAGTTCAGGGAAGGCATGCTATTGTTTGCACGTCCAGACAAACGCACCGGAGACGCGGGTTGCCGTCCTTGTCCTTGAGGTTCACGTGCTCGACGTGGTTTCGTCGGCCTTCACGGTGCCCGCCGCGGTCCTGGCCGTAGCCATGGATAGGCGAGCCGAGGCGTGACGTGACTTCAAAGCTCTCCGACACAATGTCGAGCGACTCGCCAAAGAGACCGTTCGGGCTCATGCGGCTGGCAAATACGACACCCAAGGAATCAGTACCCACAGGATCGTGTACTTGTGCTTCCAACTAACGTACTTGGGCATGAGCTCCTTGATGACAAAGTAGCAGCCCACGACACCGAGACCGAGCAGGCCGAGCCAGAAGCCGCTCTGCGCCGTCGCCGTGACCTTCTCGTACGGCGTGAGCACCAGCGCGTCCTGCGCGCGGCCAGCCTCCGACGTGGGCTCACCGGCCGGCGGCTGCACTCATTCATTGAACACGAAAGAAAAAACTCATCAGTATCCACGAGTCTTTGCGCCGACCTCGTTGTGGATCAATCGCTCACCTTCTCGGCCGCGAGCCGCGCGCGGGACGTGGTGATGGCGCGGCAGTTGGCCGGGCGGCGCGCAAGCAGCGCCGTGGCGCGCTGTACGCGTGGCTGCTGCTGCTGCGCCTGGCGCGCGAGCGAGCGGATCATGAGAGCACGGGGCATCATCGTGGGGCTGCCTGTGGTTTGATTGATCGCCACTCACAGGATTTGCTGGATCGAACCGCAGCAGCTTGTTACAAACCGCTTCTATGTTATTCAAGGGTTTTCTAAACCGTTTCTAAAGGCGCGGTTGAAGAGGTGTGCATGTTAGGCTGGCTTAGTCTTGAGGTAGGTACGAATGGGTCACCAACTGCGATTTTTGAAGTTGGAAGAAATCGTCCATCACGTTCTTGATACATAGACACCCTAGGATTTGAACGATCCTCCGACCAGGTCGTGCTACAGGCGATCAATCGATTAGGTATGCGCTTCGTGTACGAGTAATACCGCCCAATGTATTCAGGCTGCACTTGCACATGGCGGATGAGAATGCAATCCGTGTGGGTGGTCATGATTTCGCTGGTGGAGGGAGATTCATGCCGCGCTAAGCTACTTGCATTGCTCTAAACAAACGTCTGCCAGGATGCCCCCTGTGATTTGCTCTGTAGACGATTTCTACGGTACAGTAGCTTTCACTCAACGCCAGTTCCTTCCGGACAAATAAGATCTCCTTCGGCTCAGGACAGTCTGCGATGACGGCACGGCCGATCCTTCATGACGCTCTCTGTGACACGATTGTAGGATCCAGCTGGGGATCAGAGACTGTACCTTGATGACGCCAAGAAGGCGTTGAAAATTTCGTGCCACTTGAAGAGACTGTACCCATCGCAACGACCAGAGAGAGTTTGTATGGGGATGCCACGCAGCACAAGGGGCGTCATGCTGTGGCCCCTCGGACGCATCGATTACGTACCGAGAAACGTTGGCGAAATTTTCAAAGTGCAATTGCCCTCGAGAAACGATCTCAAGCAGCCAATGAAATCTTGCCAATCCACGAAACAGTGGCAGTAGTCAGTTAAGAACATGGTGCGTTCGTAACGTCTCCATCCATCTCAGTCCCCGTCCCCTCCATTCTTCAACAATCCATTGACTTGGATCGCGTGGGACGATAGAGCGGCGGAGACCAAAGCCGCTTCCTTCCTGTCGCTCTCGCTCGCGTCGCCCACCCCCAAGTCCACAACGGAGGCCGACGCGTGTTGCGCATTCTCCAATTCGCTCATCAGCGACCACCAGCCCTCTCCTCCTCCTCCACCTCCTTCTCTCCATCTTCCTCCTCCACCATGGGCGAACCTCTGCGCTTCCCCGACGGCTTCATCTGGGGCACGGCCACGGCGTCGTACCAGATCGAAGGCGCGGCGAACGAAGGCGGCCGCAGCGACTGCATCTGGGACGCGTTTGCGCGCACGCCCGGCAAGGTCGTGAACATGGACACGGGCGAAGTCGCCGTGGACCACTACCACCGCTACAAGGAAGACGTGCAGCTCATGAAGAACATGGGGCTCAAGTACTACCGGTTCTCGATCGCGTGGCCGCGCATTATCCCCGCGGGCGTCGGCGGCGTGGTCAATGAAGAAGGCGTCAAGTTTTACAACAACCTCATCGACGAGCTCAAGGCCAACGGCATTGAGCCGCTCGTGACACTGTACCACTGGGACCTGCCGCTCTCGCTGCAGACCGAGTACGACGGCTGGTGCGGCGGCGAGTTTATCCAGGACGCGTTTGCGGCGTACGCGCGCGTCTGCTTCGAGCGCTTTGGCGACCGTGTCAAGCACTGGCTCACGCTCAACGAGCCATGGTGCTCGGCATTGCTCGGCTACGGCTGGGGCATCCACGCGCCCGGCCGCAAGGTCCACGGCGAGGTCGAGGCGTACCTGTCGGCCCACAACCTGCTGCTCGCGCACGCCAAGGCCGTCGACATCTACCGCAAGGAGTTCAAGGCATCACAAAACGGGCGCATTGGTATCACGCTCAACTGCGACTGGCGCGAGCCCAAGCCGAGCGCGGACCCGCAAGAGTTCAAGCGCAACCAGGAGGCCGCCGAGCGATCGCTCCAGTTCAACTTGGGCTGGTACGCGGACCCGGTGTACCTGGGCGACTACCCAGAAGTCATGAAGCAGCGCGTCGGCGATCGCCTGCCGAAATTCACGGACGATGAGAAGAAATTGATCAAGGGCAGCAGCGACTTTTTCGGCTTGAACCACTACGGCACAGGCCTCACCGAGCCAACGAAAGAGTTTCTGAGTGGCGAAGCCCCCAAGGACAAGGGCGGTTTCCACCACGACGAAGGGATCATTCTCACGGCAGACGATGCCTGGCCGCGCACGGACATGGGCTGGAACGTTGTGCCGTGGGGCTTTGAGAAGCTGCTTCTGTGGATCCAGAACCGCTACAATCCGGCGAACGGCATCCTCGTGACGGAGAACGGCACGGCATGGCCTGACCGCACCAAGGAAGAGGCCCAGCAAGACGACTTCCGCGTCGAGTTTTACAAGAGCTACATCACGCACATGCACAAGGCCATCCAGCAGGGCGCCGACGTGCGCGGATACTTTGCCTGGTCGTTTGTCGACAACTACGAGTGGGCCGAAGGATACGAGAAGCGCTTTGGTCTCCACTGGGTCGACTACGAGACCCAGGAGCGCGTGCCCAAGAAGTCGGCGCTCTGGTTTGGCGAAGTCCTCCGCTCCAACTCGGTGCCGGTCTGAGAATCTCTGTCTGGCTGTTTTCGCGACGGACCTCGTGAGTAGTTGCCGTTTACCTCTCCACTCGCGGATGCCGACGGCCGCCAGTTTGCATCCGCTCGGGGCACTCGCCCATATCCTTCACCACCATCCCTTTCTCCAGAATCAACAAATGTAGCCATTTCCCTATTGTAGCTCTCCATTCCACCTCAAAAATAGTGCAACGTCAGACTTGAACGAATGGTCTTATCCTCCTTCTCTTCCCACTATCCTTATCCCCTCTCTCGCCCATTGAATGCTGTAGTCTCTAGCGTTGATGATCGCAACGCGGCCGCTGTTGCCCGTAAGTGACCTCCCCATTCCAAGCTACCATGGCCGACAAGCCGTCACGGGACGGCGGCTTCAGCGATCCGTCGTTCGTGACGGTCGGGGATCCGTACGCGCAAAACAAGGCCACGCCGCGTGGGCTCGGCGGCGACCACAAGCCCTTCCTCACGTGTCCTCCGAAGAAGGGCCAAATTGGTGCGACCTTTGGCCCGGGCTTCCGCAAGTTTGACGGTCTCCAGGGCGAGTACGTCGAGCAGTACAAGATCGAAAGCAAGCGCCGCCTCGCCAACACTGCTAAGTTTGCTCGGCCCAACGGATTCTCCTTCTCGTCCCCCACAAAAGCCCAGTGCGTTGTCATCGCTCCCCCACCTTAGGTATCTGCCCCCGTTGTGACTCGGATGCTGTCCTGTCTATTCTAGCACGTCGTCGGGGGATTACTATGGCGCGTTCGGCAAATTCGACCGGGACGAAGACGACATCAAGAAGCAGCAAGAAGAGAATGCCGCGCCGCGCGCCAACCCCAAGGACAAAGCGTTCGAGAAGAAGAACGTGCTGACCAACCCGGGCAAGCGCGGCACGTTTGGGTACACGGGCACGCTAATCGGTGGCCAGCTCCCAGCCGTGGCCGCCGACTTCGAGTCGGACCGCGTCGCAGCCAAGCAGGATCTCGCTGACCACCGCCAAAAGATGGGCGACCGCAAGGCGTTTAAATCGACGGCCCACGGGGTCGACTTTTTCGATACGCAGGAGCACATCGCGGCGTCGAGGGTGTACACGTGGGACGACACGTGCCGCATCCAACCGCCCGATCCCGTCGAGCTCATGAACCCCAAGGAGCGAGCCACTGCGCGCGCGGCCACGTACAAGGCCTGGAAGCCCAACAACCCGGTCAAGTCTGGCGAGCAAGGGTGAGTTGTTTTGGCTGGATTTTGGTGGATGTTGGCGTTCTCACGTGGTGGCCAGTGTGTTTGAGAAATACCCCGAGGCCCAGCCAGATCCGTACGACGAAAAGGTCGTGAACCGCGCGATGCTGCCGCTGCGGCGGAATCCCGTCAACGTGGCGATGGAAGGGCTGCCCGACTCCCTGAAAGAACGCAAGACCTTTCGCCCGTCGAGCTTCCCCAAGACCAAGCTCACGAGGGGCACGTGTCTCGTGGGCATCCACAAGCACAAACTATAACCGCTGAATGTAAAAGCAATTCCTTCTGGGCAATATGCAGTGTCTGTGCTGCTTGTAGGTGTCCTAGTTCTCGGCCGACTTGGCGGCAAAGCAGAGCCGTGCCACGAGCCCGTGGAGCTGCAGCAGCGACGAGACGCCGTCGGCGATGCACATGTGGGTCGTGCCAATGTGCTTGATGAACTCGAGCTTGAGCTTCTCGTCCATGGGGAAGCTCTTGCAGACGCGAAAGACCGTGCCGATAATGTCCTGCGTCGAGTAGCCCGTCTTCCAGAGCGCAATGAGCTCCTGTTCGGCGGGGTCCATGTTGCCGCCGACGCAGTGCGACAGGATCGAGCGGATCGCCGTCGGGTGCGGCTGGTCGCACACTTTGAACACGTTGGCTTCGCTGATAAAGCCAAAGCCGCTGTGCGTGGCCTGCAGATTGTTGAGCGCATTACGCATGTCGCCCTCGGCCGTGAAGATGAGCGCGCCGAGCCCGTCGTCCTTGTACCCGACGTGCTCGGCCTGGCACACTTGCAGCAGTCGCTCGAGCACCATCTCGTCCTTGAGCCGAGTGAACCGCAGGATCGCGCAGCGGCTCTGGATCGGCTCAATGATCTTGGTCGAGTTGTTGCATGCGAGCGCGAACCGCGTCGTGGCCGAAAAGATCTCCATCGTGCGGCGCAGCGCCTGCTGCGCGGCCGCCGTCATGCTGTCGGCCTCGTCGAGGATCACGATCTTGTGGCGGCCCGGCGGCAGCGTGACCTTCTGCTGCGCAAACATCTTGATCTTGTTGCGCACCGTGTCGATGCCTCGGTCGTCCGACGCGTTGAGCTCGAGCACGGCCTGCTTGACGGATGCGCCGAGCAGCTCCCGCGCGAGACAGAGAATGCTCGTGGTCTTGCCCGTGCCCGGGGGGCCAGCGATGATGAGGTTGGTCATGTTGCCGTCGCGCGCCATTGCGCGGAGAGAGTCGATGGTGTCGGCATTGCCCACGACGTCCTGTAGCGTCTGCGGACGGTACTTCTCGACCCACGGAGCCTCGAACGCTTCGGCCATTTTGGGGGAGCTGGTGGCTGGAAGGACCAAATGGAAGTTCCCGCGCATTTCGACCGGGCGCATAATCAACCAATCAGAAGGCAAGGAACATACTTTCAACCAATCACATTTTAGTGTATTTTGACGAATCTGAGAAGACGCGATGAAAATGGCGGGTATTCTGGCAACGCAATGAAGGCGAACCTGGATGGTGAAGAGGACATGCCTGGAGAAGGAGAGGGGTGCACGCACGTGCTTTGGTTAACTCCAGCACCGACGCGAGGCCAACTGTGCGACGCTGAAGAACTCCTGGTGATAGTACCGCGTTCAACTGGGAGTCTCGGCCAGCCAACTTGTCTTACTGATGGGATCTATTCATGGGCAACATGGCCGATCAAGCCGTGAAGACCCGGCTAAACTGTACCAATCTCGCCGTGGAGCTGTTCTTTGGTGGCGGCGCACTTAGAGCTTCGAGGCTGAGCTACGCTAGAGTATCGCGGCGCCGGGCTGTGGCATACGCTGCTGACGCTTGTGAATGTTTGCGAGAGTGCTCATGGGCCCGGCCAAGCAGCCGCTCGTGAGGGTTTTACAAAGCTTACAACGGCTATGTCAAGCCGTTGTCGTCAGGCTCGGTGATCGCATTTGCAGCCCATGTGTTGTCTGCTGTGACCACGGACTCGGTATGGTCTCGTCGCGACCACAATAAACGCCATGGCCATTGCGCTTGTGCATCCCTGTGCAACTTCTTGGGAAAGACGCTCGACTTGCTGATTTTGGGTATGAGCGGTACGTGGCTGAGGTACGCATTCTTCGAGTGTGCGACAGATGAGAGAGCTGCAACCGACGAGGAAGCCGCCGCAAAAATGGAGCTGATAACAAAAAGTACCGGTTGAATTAAACGTTTACTAGTAAGACTCTGCTGCTGACAATCGCTTCACAGTTGATCTTTGTAGGGGCCCATCGAATCGTGACGCAAGTTTGACAAGACTGTCATGTGATATCTCTTATCTCATTTGTAACGCCAACAAATGTAGCCATGTCGGTCCTGCTAGAATCCTCAAGGGATACTGCCTTACATGAAAAGTGCTTGGGACCGCGCACGCCATTCACGTTCGTGGTCGATCGGGTATCCGAATATCGGTTCCACGGGCGAGCAGGCCAGATCCAGGTAGACCGGCAGCCGAGGTGCCGGCGTCGACACGTCGTTGTCACACAGTATTGTGCCTTCAGCCAGCAGCAAGATGGACCCCCAAATCGGGACTATAGGTCGTCCCGTGGTCGAATCCAGTTCTTCCTTGATGAGCCACTCGGGCAGCACCGCGAAGTTTGTGAAGGAAATGTCGACACGATAGAATTCCCCCATTCTGCCAATGGTGCGTGGCAGTTCCACGAGCGGGTTCCGGTTCAGCAACAGCATGTGATACGCAGCAGCTCGTCTGGGATCGAGGCAATGCCATTCTCGCGGAGTATCACATTGGTGACGGAGCCTTTGGTCAAAGTCTCTGGAAACGACACGACGGCGGGTCTACGCTCCAAGACAAAGAGGATGGTATTTAACCATGACAAGTGGAGATCCCCGGGCAACCCCACGAGGTTCGTGCCTGAGAATTCCACGTCCACCAGGCTCGTCGGAAAGTGCTTCCCCCTCACCCCCACGGGCAGCTGACCGTCTGTAAAATTCGAATCCCCCACGAAGAGAAAC
>JAADXL010001160.1:0-10701 GCA_023337755.1 Pythium aristosporum
CCCCCCCCCCCCCCTCCAGGCAAACATACAGTCGTGTAGGATTATATCGACCACAAAGAATGAGTGATCAGTTCAAGAAGAGACGCTCCCAAACAGCACGTGGGGCATGTGTGTCCATCCAGCGCTGAGATCTCGCTCGAAACAAAGATGCACCGGGGTTGTCAACGCCAGTCCCACTAAACTATCTATCCCTGGCGGACGACGGCTCCAACGGGTTCGACTGACTTGATCACCACCGCGAAGTCCGGCTTGACATGTTCCACTGAAGCAGACAGTCGGACATGTAAAGAAGGATTCGTGACTCTTGCTGTCATGGCCATCGGCTCGCGCCAGCACGCTTCAGTGGCTCGTCGCAGGGGCACTTGGCTGCCTCTGCTGTGGCCCAACGCAGAGGAGGAATCGCGCAAAGACGAGCTTCGATATCAGTACCGTCCGCACGATTGTTGGCTACTTCAACATGACCAACACAACTGTTCTGTATATGCACCCATGTACAGACACGTGAGCAGGATGGTGCCTGCCCAAGAGCCACACCATCCTATGACCATTCTCACCTCATCCCGATGACCATCTCCACAACACGGCGCCTCGTCCCGTGGCGGCAGACTTCCATTTCCGCCTTTACAGCAACGAAGCATCGAGCCACGTCGAGTGACGGGCATGACGCCCACAGGTGCCGATGGTTTATCTCTAGTACTCGCCTAACTCACCACCAACTTACCGGCACGTGGCCAGGAAACGACGCCGATGCGAGCGATATCTGCGGACGCCCAGCGGCGAGCGTGAGTTCGCCACGAGGCTGTCGCGGTGCGAAAGGTTGACGCCGATGTTCAGGAACGACTGGCACCCCCGCCGCTTCTCGGTGCCTCTCTTGTGATACTGGGTGACTGGATCGTTGTCACAGCGAATGCGTGGCACTAACAGACAAGCCAACCCAATCAAACCATGGAGGCGCTCGCCTGTCAGTTCCCAACGCAGTTCCCCACCGCCAGACACGGGTTCTTTTTGGCTTCCTCAACGATCTCGCCGGGTTTCCCCTTCCTCGGGTCCGCTCTTTCGTGCAGAACCCAAAAGCTGTCCGCCTTCTTCTTGTGGCACAACCCGCTGCTCTTCCCGTGCCTAAACTTGTTTATCTATTATATCCCTGTACAACTACTATTCATATTCGATCGCTTCACTTGGAGTCGGTCGCCGCCGCGCGTCGCAGCTGCCGCAGTAGCGCCTTCGTCGCTTGCCGTTCACCGGCGCCGCTCACAAAGTAGAGCAGTTCGGACCGCGCGAGCGTGTACAGATTGCTAAACGACAGGAACTCTTCACGCACGACGACGGGACACACGCGCAGACCGTTCGGGACGCCGGCGGCCGCACGCAACAGCGTCGCGAGCTGTGCGCCGGCAGCCTGGCGCTGCTCGCGCGAGGCGTCGTCGCCCAGACTCTCGACCACCACGACTAGCACGCGGAACGCCGTGAGCTGGTGCGTGAACTGCGCGTCGTCGTGGGTGTCGACCGTCAGCGCACGCGCGCGAAAGCCTTCGCTTCCCATGTCCTGTACGAGCCGCTCGAGCAACACGCTGTGCGAGAGCGTCGAGTAGACGGCGACCGAGAGCTGTTTCCGTGTCGAGTCGGTCGAGAGGCCGAGAGACGACGCCTGCGATACTGTGTCGTCCATGTCGTCCGTCTTGCGCTCGTCGTCCTCGCCGTCGCCACTCTTTCCAGCCTCGTCTCCTTCAACCACCGATTCGGTCCGGCTGTCGAATCGCCGGCCGCCGATGCCGCCAATGCCGCTGCTGCCCAGCGTGCTGCTCACCGTCGAATGGCTCTTGAGCCAGCGGCCGTTCGTGTGGTCGGGCGTCTGCATAGCGTTCTTGAGCCGGGGCAGCACATCGCGCCAGACCGCGTCCAGCTCGGCGTCGTCCACGTCCAGCTCCACACTCTTGTCCATGACGCACGTGCCTCGCACAAACGAGTGGAACGGCAGCTGGTGATCTCGTGGCACGAACGCATCGAGTACTGAGATCTCATCCGCGTCTGTCTCGACGTCGACTACTGAGACGGGCGGCTCGACCAGCAGCGCGATCACGGGCTTGCGGATCATCTTGGCGAGCGCGAGTTCCTTGAGACACCACTCGGACGTCGTGTAGCCCCCACAGACAATGCTCACGACGAGCGAGCAGTTGTGGATGCCGCGAGCAATCTCTTCCCGCCACACGGCGCCGCCGCCAATGCCCGACGGGTCCATCGTGTCCATCCAGCACGTGAGCTTGCCGTGCGTCTCCAAGTACTCGCGCACGCGCTGCGCGAACGCAAAGTGCGAGTGCGGGTACGAGATCATGACGTCGCGCGTGGCGGCCTGCTTCTTGAGGTCGAACAGCAGGCGCGTCGACGTCGTTACGTCCACGGCGCGTTTGCCGTAGCTGTTGACGGCCAGGAGGTCGGCGCCCAGGCGGATGAGCGCCGTCGCGGTCGCACGGTTCTCGCGCACGAGCGCAATGTGGAGCGGCGTGTCGCCGCTGCCCGGTAGCGCGTGCTTGAGCGACGCGCCGCGCTCCAGCAGCGCCGCGATCACGCGCTGCTCGACGCCCTCCGACTCAGCTGCAAACGACAGCACGGGCACGCCACCATCATCTTGGGCTTGCGCGTCGGCGCCGTGTTCGAGCAGAAGCGCGACCACGTCGGCGTGGTTGTTGTGCGCCGCCCAGTGGAGCGGCGTGCGTCCGTACCGGTCCCTCGCGTCCGGATCGGCACCGCGCTCCAGGAGGGCCTCGGCCGCGGCCGCGCGGCCCACGACGGCGGCCCAGTGGAGCGGTGTGCGGCGCTGCACGCCCTCGACGCGCTCGCCGCGTGCGTTCACGTGGCTGTTCGGGGACCGGTCTCGTCCTCTTTCTCGCCGTCTCAAGAGGCGTTTGACGGTGCGGACATTGTCGGCGGCGGCTGCTGCGTGGAGCGGCGTGAGCGCGACGTCGCCCCCGCACGAGAGGAGGTACTCGGTCGTCGCCGACCGCTGTGTGAGGGCGCTTCGCTGGAGCGCTGTCGCGTATGTGTTGGACGCCAAGCCCGAGAGCGTGGTCGTCGCGACGTGGAGGAAATTGGCACCTTTCGCGACGAGCAGCTTGACGATCTCGGGGTCGTCGGCCACGAAAATGGCCGGGATCACGGCCGATGGATAGTAAAACGACGCCCGCGGTAACGCGTTAGGATTGGCGGCGCCTTTCTCCAGCAAGAGCCGCACGACGTCGACGTGGCCGGCCGCGACGGCGCCGTGGAGCGGCGGTAGGAGCACCGAGCAGAGCACGGGCTTGAGCAGCGCCTTGTCGCCGTCCTGCGTGGATAGCATCCGCGTCGCGAGCTTGAAGAGCAGGCCCATGTTGAAGTTGACGCGCGCGACCTTGTCGAGCGCATTGGCATCGAAGCCGAGCGAGAGCAGCTTGTCGACAATCTCCACGTGGCCGCGCTTGGCCGCAATGTGGAGTGGGTTCTTGCACGACACGGCAAACGCAAAGAGCCAGAGCGTCGGGCTGCTCGCGTACAACGCACGCACACCGTCAGCGCCGTCGATGCCAAACGACTCGAGCGACGCCGCGTCCAGGAGGTCGTTCACGGCGTCCGTGTCGCCGCGGGCGGCCGCGCGGTAGAGAAGCTTCTTGAAGCGCTGCACAGGGCGCGCCGCCTTGGACGCCGTGAGCTCGCGTGTGTTGGACACGCGCAGCCAGTCGCTGAGCGCCGACGTGTGGGTCGACTCGTTCGCGGCGTCGGCCTGCAGCTTGAGGTGCACGAGAAAGCGGCTAAAGACGATGAGCTGCCACCAGAGCACGCCCCAGAGCGTGAACGTGCCGTAGAGAAACATGCGCTCCGACTTGGTGTAGTTGCTGTGGCACACCACGGTCTGGGGCAGTTTGTAGCCTCTGTGGAGGAGAAAGAAGATGAGGTACATGACTTCGACGGTGACGAACAGCTCGCAGACGTGGAGGTACGGCAGCCGCACCATGCGGCGGTCCGCGTCGCGCTTGTGGTAGAGGCGAAAGGCGTCTATGGGCGACACCACAGGCAGCACGAGCAGCATGCAGGCGACCGCAGCCAAGTAGTGGAGCGACCGCAGCCCGAGCGTGTGGCATGTAGGGTCGACGGACGACTCGCGCGTCTTCTCGTTGTTCAGCAGCATGGCCGTGAGGAGAAGCACTAGCTGGATCAGCGCGACCACGACCGTGCAGGCGACGAGCCAGAAGGCAAAGTACGAGTTCAGGATGCGACCGTACCAGCGGCGGAAGCGGGGAGACGTCCACGCGAACAGCCAGCCCATGCGGCCGGAGGGAGCGGACGCTGGAGGCGGCGGAGCCGCTGCTGTGTAGGTGAGGAGAGAGTGGCGCATGGGGTCCGTGAGCTGCTCGCTCGTAAAGCGGCCGGCGCGAAGCATCTCGTCGCCGTGGTCTCGGTCGTCGTCGGCACTGCCGCCTTCTTCGACCACGGACGTCAGCTCCACGTCGACGCGGTCGAACGAGTTCTCCAGCATGGGCGGCAGCGACGAGACGGAAGCGGCGGGAGACGACGCGTCACCCGTCAGCTTTACGCTCTTGAGGTCGAGCGCCGACGTCGATGCCACCTTGCGCACGCGGATGTTGAGCGGCGCGATGGGCGGCACCACCGTGGGGGGTAGCCCCACGTCGCTCTGCGCCCGCACATCAGCAGCATGGTGAGCTCCCACGGGGACCTGTTCCGTGCGGCTGCGCTGCAAGACGGGTCGCGTCGCCGCCGTGCGCGTGCGGTGGTTCTCGCCGTCGTTCTCCGTCTTCTCTTCTTCCTCGTCGTCGCTCCAGCCGTCGAAGGACGAGCCCAGCATGCACGGGTCGCTGTCCTGCGCCATCGAGCGCCGCAGGAACGGCGTCTGTCGGCCCACGACGAAGCGGCGGCGGCTGCCGCTGCTGCTGCTGCTGCTCTGGCTGCTGCTGCGGCCGAGCGCCGGCGGAGCTGCAAGCACGCTCGCTCGCAGGTGGAGCGCCTCCAGCACCGGCGTCTCGGTCGCCGCCGGCGCCGCGCGGTCCGAGTCGCCACGGGCCGCCATCGCTCGGGTTGGAAAATGGTGCGACAGCGCGACCAGCCTCTGCAAGCCAGAAATCAGTCTCCTTTATAGCCAATCAAACGTCGCTCTCGATATTTATAGCCAATCAAATGCGTACGCATAGTCTGAGTCCACCGTGATACGTGCCTGGGCGTCGGTTATTGACAGCAACACAAACTCCGGGCGAGCGTGGAAATGGTGCTCTCCACTTCTCGCGTCGGGACTCTCGCGACGGCTTCCTCACTCCTCCTAGATCTCCCAGGCTCTCCCAGGCTCTCCATGGGGGCCAGACCATCGTGGAAATTAACGCCGAACAGGATGACAGTGTACCTTTTATGCACCATGAACGCTGTCCACGCGACGAGCCAGGGGTCGAGCTCATCTGCGGCATACATAACCCAAGTGAAACCACCCGTCGATGGGTTCTTTTGCTGTCAATAGCATCCCTCGCTCGTGCCGAACCTTCCAGACTTGTTTGTAGCGAATCAGCATCCGTATCTCCTCACTCATCTCTCACGGACGCATCTCCGCCGTCGCCGCCTCAATGGGTGCGTCACATGCGACCCAGGCCGCGATCTCGCGAGCCAGCACGTCGGCGCGGGTCTTTTGGAGGTTGTGGCCGGCGCCACGGAACACGAGCCGCGCGTCTGAACCCAGGGCCGCCGCCAGCGCGGTGGGGATGGCGTCCTCCATGAACTCATCGTCATGCGACCACGCGCTGAGCGAGCGCACGCGTGCGGCACGCAGCAGCGCGACGTGGTCGTGGACCACTCGAAAGTCGGTGGTGCTGGCACGAAGCACGCCGGCGACGAAGTGGCTCGTTGGAAAGTCCGATGGGAACCGCAGTATCGTCGTGTAGAACGACTTGACCACAAGCGCCAGTGCCTGGCGCACCACCAGAGGCGACGACTGCATCGCCTCAATCACCAATGCGCTCAGTCGCGGTCGCAGCGCGCGGTGTGGACGTGTGCCGGCCGACGCGAGCAGCACGAGCCCTGCGATCGCCAGTGGCTTGTCTGCTGGGGGCGCCGTGGAGTTGAGCGCCGCGACATTGAGTGCCGCGTGGCCGCCGAACGAGTGGCCGACGAGAACCACGCGCGCATCCCTGTCGATGAGATGGTGAAGCGCTCGCAGGCTCAGCTGCGCCGTACGTTGGGCGTCCAGCAGCTCGAAGTACCGCGTTTCGTCGACTGTGGATCCGCCAAAGCCCGGCAGGTTGAGGCCGACGATACGCGCGCCAGGCATTTGCTGTTGGAGGTGAGGCACCAAGTGGCGGAAGTCTTTGTACGTGCCTGGCGCGCCATGGAGAAGCACGAGCGTCGTTGCTTCGCTGGGGTCTGCACTGGCCGGCGGCAAGTCGAAGTACTCGAGAGCGCAGTCGTGGTCGACGCGGACGATCTTTGCATCCGGTAGTGGCGGTGGCGGCGGATGAACGGATTTCTTTTGCGGACGACGACGCGAGGCAGTCGGCAAGAAGCTGGTGAAGTGGCGTGCCGATCCGATCGAAAGCGGCGCAATGAAACGGCGGTGAGCGGTTGCGACCGCTTCCACGCGTGGGTTTGCGCATTGTACTAGAGACGCAGCGCAACGCACATGCGCGCTGAGCACAGAGACGCAGCGGCGCATGGGTCGGGAGGCAACTGCGAATGCGCTTCGCTGAGGTGGCATGGGACTGCCACGTCAGAATCTCGGCAAGACAGAAGCGTGTGAATACATATAGCCAATCATACTTCGTAGCTCCTCATGAGTAGCCATCATCCATATGGCATTGATACACTAAAGCACCTGGTGGCGGCGTTGTAACGTTGTTGTTGAGGTTGGCGTGGATTCAGTCATTGTTTTATTAACGTCGAGCGGTATTTTTTAATTGACGGAAAAGAAAGATTATGAAGAGACCCAAAGAAATATAATACGTACAAGCGTGGCGGTCAGCTCAAGGCGGTCAGCCCGGTGGATGGTCTGCAGGCAGGCTGCGTTGGCAGTCCATATTCCAGGCCGAGAGGTGGTGTGACGGGGAAGTCACGCCAATCCGATCAGCGAGGATTCGGGCTTTGCAATGGTGGGCGTGGCAGTTGACGGAGCACGAGTGCACTGTCGCCGGCGACAGTAAGAGGAGACCAGTCATGCGGGAGAGCAGCTTGGAGCCCACTGAGAGGGCCTACGTGTTCTGCCTGGTCGTTTTGTCGTCGTGCGTGCCGCGAGACTCATAGCTGCACTCCAGCTTACTGTTGCTGTGGACGCTATGGCATCCGTGCGCAGGGTGACCGATCCGGCGCCTCCGGGACCCGGGTTGCCGCGAGATCCGATCTCTCTGTGCTATTGGGTCCACTCGTCAGTAGTGCGACGTCTGTTTGTTGATCTGTAGAGGGGAGCCTCGCGTGAAGTCTCCAACCACGAGTTGCTACTTGAACACTACCATCGCCACAGCAATAGATTCCACTCAATCTCAACGAGTCAGCGATACAGATCACCACCAAGAAAAAGATTTGTTTTGTACCCAACACGTCTAAGGGAGTTCATCGATCTGGCGCGTCGCGTTCGCGGTGGCAATGTCTCCGCTGACGACGCGCTGCGTCCACTCGAGCAGCTCCGCAGCAAGGAACTCGGCCTTGGTCTTCTGAATGTTGTGGCCGCCCGTTTCAAAGACAAAACGCGGGCCAGGCGCGCACGCATCGCTTAGCTCACGGAAGATTTCGCCCTGGATGAATGGTTCGTCCTTGGCCCAAGCAAGGAACGCCGGCACGTGGGCGATCCGCGCGGCGTGGTCGCTCACGGCTGAAAAGTCTGTACTCGCACAGCGCACGAGACCCGCGACATACTCCTCGGTCGGCAAGCTCGATGGGAACTTCCACAGCCGTGTGTACAAGGCGCGCGTCGCAGCGCGGCCGACAGCCTCCACCAGAGCATACTCCGAGGCGAGAAGGCCGTGGAACACGTGCAAGTGGCTCTTCTCAATGCCTTTGTGGACGCGCAGACCTGCTGATGCCAGCAGCGCGATGCCGCGGATGCGGAGCTTGCGGTCGGCCGCACGTTCCATCTCGTTGAGAGCGGCGACGTTGATCGTCGCGTGGCCACCGAACGAATGGCCAACCACAAACACATTCTCGTCGCCACCGCAGATATCCACGAGTGCATCGTGAGCCACTCGACCGAGATTGGCTGCGTGAATGTGCTCGTAGTAGTTGGTGGTCTCGTCCAGCACGGCCGAGCCGCCGTTGCCGGGCAAGTTGATGGCGACGATGCGCGCCTTGTCCTGCAGCAGCGGGATTAGGTACTTGAAGTCCTGGTGGGAGCCAGGCGCGCCATGGATCAGCACGATCGTCGGGGTCGTTGACTCTGTCGCTACCGGTGCTAGTGGCTTCAGGTCGATGTACTTGATCGAGTAGGCCCCGCCCACATCAATGGCTTTGGCTTCCGGCAGCGCTGGTCTGCGACGTGCAGTGGTCGTGGACAGAGCGCGCGAATCTAAAAGAGGTCCCGACCCAGCGGCAGTAGCGGCCCATGCGCCACGGCCGACGCGACGCGTCGTGGCCAGCAGCGAGCGGCGAGCGATCGTACGAGGCAGCATCTTCTCTAAATGAATGAGAACGACTGGCGGAGGTCTCGATTGCCGTCAGCGATTGATGGAGTAATCTCTCGAGGAGCTACAGTTAAGAACGCTATAGAACGCAAACTGATACGCCAAGTACGTCAGCTTGCCATATGTTTTGTCTAAATCAGTGCATTATGGTGTCTTATTCAGTGCGAGGTTGGGTGATCACGCCACTGCCGCTTCCATTGATCACGGCGCGCGTCCACTGCAGAAGCTCCTCGGCCAGCAGCGGCGCCTTGGTCTTTTGGATGTTGTGGCCTCCGTTGTCGAAAGCGAGACGCGGCCCCGGGTGGCACTGCTGGCTCAACTCGGTGAAGATCTCCTCTTCCATGAGCGCGTCGTCTTTGGCCCACGCAAAGAACGCCGGCACGTTGCGGATCCGCTGGACGTGCTGCTTGATCACGTTGAAGTCGGTGGTCGCGCAGCGCACAATGCCCGCGACGAAATGTTCGGTCGATGCATTGGCGGGGAAGCCCAACACCTGGACATAGATGAGCCGGGTGAGCTCGCGTGCGCATTGCTCGATAAGCGCAACTTTCGAGCGAAGCAGGTTCGTCAAGATGGCGTTCGAGCGCGGATGCATGGCCTTGTGCGGCCGAAGTCCGGCCGACGCCACGAGCGCCACGCCGCGGATGTTGAGCTTGCGCTCGTCTTGGTTGAACGCCGTGAGGTTAATGGTCGCGTGGCCGCCAAAGGAGTGGCCCAGCACGAACACGTCTTCGTCGTCTCCACACAACTGCACCAATGCATCGTACGCCGACCGATGGACTTTGATGGCATCGATGTTGTCGTAGTAGTTGGCGTGGTCGATGACCTGCGACTCGCCATTGCCGGGCAGGTTCACGCCGATGATGCGGGCCTTGTCCTGCAGCAAAGGGATCAGATACTTGAAGTCCCGGAACGAGCCCGGCGCGCCATGGATCAGCACGAGCGTCGGCTTCTTCTCGGTCGTGTCCTTGGTCGTGGGGCGAATGTCGATGTATTTGAGCGCGTAGTTGCCGCCCACCGGAAGCGTCTGCGCCGGAGGAAGCTGCGTGCGGGAGGTCGCGATTCGGCGCGTGGTCGCGACAGAGCGGAGCGTGCGCTTGATCAGAAGGTGCATCACGGTGTCTTGGTCGGGATTAATTAAAAGTGTCCGTCTGTAGCGATGGTCTTTTGGAGAAGTGGAATGGGCTCACGTCGGACTCGACGTCGCTGACGTACTTGCCCACTCGACCACCGTTGGGCCAACAAGCTGGGAGACACTAAATATCCCTCCCCAAACTCTTGTCGATCCCGCCCCAGGTGGTACAAATAAATATGACCATCACTCTTCGATCTCCATTACCGTGGGTTATTTTGGGGTTATTTGAAGGGTACTCTTGTGCAGGCCTACGCACGCTGAGAAGCAGGTGGAGCAACGTCGCCATTAAGGATCTTGCTGGCAATGGCCAAAGTGAAGCCCCTTTGCCTCTTTCTTCCTTTATCTACCTCCTTTGGATGGCATAGGAAACGCTTCTTCTGGTGGCGAAGGAGACTCGAGTGCGTCGCAAACGACTTCTAACATTTGATGATGATGCTAATGAAGTCTATTGGTAAATGTATCCTAGTAGCTTCGGAGGGGCAAAGGGGCTGAGGGTGGACATTGTCCTGGGCATCGGTGGGTAAACGGCACGCCGCGAGACAACTAAGGCGGACCAGCGAATGGGTGGTCCGCGTACAGCTCGTCGGCGGGGAAACGAAGAGAGCGGTTCGCTGCTAGAGCAGCGGTGGCACGCGCGCCGGTCGACTGGAACGTCGGCGGCGGTGCTTTGGCTAGATGAGGTCTTGTGGCCATGTGGGCGAGGGAAGCGCCAACAGTCGAGCAAAACCGTGGGCCTTGCGGCATGCGTGCAGTCGGGAGCCGTTGATTCTGTGGACGGGGGAATTAACCCCGCACCGCCGCTGGGAGTCCCGCGATCAGGCCGTGGTCTTCGCCTGGTTGTTGGTCACGGAGAGGTGCGCTCCACACTCCGCACCAGAGTAACGAAAATGATGTGAATTCCATTTATCTACGGATGTGATTGAAAGTGATGCA
>JAADXL010001161.1:0-10689 GCA_023337755.1 Pythium aristosporum
AGGGCGACCCACCAGTACCCGTCGCGGGCGAACCTCCAGCTCCCGTCGAGGGTGAACCACCGGCTCCGGTCGAAGGTGAACCACCAGCTCCGGTCGAAGGTGAACCACCAGCTCCCGTCGAGGGCGAGCCGCCGGTACCTGTCGACGGCGAACCTCCTGTACCCGTCGATGGAGATGTGCCACCCGTACCTGTCGATGGCGTCGTGCCGGCGGCGGGTGCTCGGCTGGCGTTAACTCGCGCAAGGATCTGCTGGAAGACGGTCTTGTAAAACACCTCAAACTGCTCGCTCTCGGTCGCGCCCATGGCGGCGACGGCGCGCGCATTGAGCGCCTTGTAGAGTCGGAACAGCACCTTGGCCTGCTCGCGCAGCTCGGCGTCCGTGCGGGTCGTGGCCATGGCTTCGAGGCGCCGCACGAGCACGTCCTCGTGGGTCGAGAGACCGGCGAGTCCGCCCGTCATGAACAGCTCACGCGGGTTCACGGCGAGCTCGGAGAAGGACGACAGCGGTAACGACACGGAGCTGGAGGCGCCCGTGGCGCACAGCAGCGCCGCGCAGGACGCGAGCACAGTCACGCGCAGCATGGTGGCGAAATGTACTCGGAGAAAGTAAGGGACGGCGAGCGGAAGAAGCGATACTGTGGGTGGCTCGGACCCGTCGCCTTTGGAGAGACTGCGAGTGAACCCAACGTCCATGGTCACCTTGGAGGGACTGGAGGATCAAGTCTCGGAGGTCCAAATTTCCAGTGAGATATCCACAGCATACTGGAAATAGAGTGGAAGGTGGGCGGAATATAGGGGTAGGGTTGCGGATATGATTGGAATGGTTTTGAGGAGGTATATGCGGAGATAGAGGTTTGGAAGGCTGATACCCAATCCTGGGTTCAGTTGGTGGAGCAGCCGCTTGCGAAATGAACCCAATGGTTCCAAAGAGGGGGGAAAAAGCTGTCGAGGCGAGACGTGCTATCTGAGCCGCACGGCACGATGGAATAGTAGCCCACCAATGTTGTGTTGTACGATTTGTAGTGTACTGTATAGCTTTATCACTAGTGAACTCCAGGTCAACTTGGCCAAGGGACACCTCGGAATCCCAGTCAGTTCAGTTCAGCATCTAGTGGATGCATGGAAAGTCTGGTTGAGTGGGTGCACGAGATACAGACAGTAGTCCCACTTTGTGTGAAACATAAGTTTTGAGAGGTCACTTGTATCTCTCTCTTCGTGACATCCCTAACCCTATTTGCCACCTAAAGCTGATTCCAAACCTCGGCAGCTCCATACTGCGACCCTGGTTGCCAACGACACAGTTATATGTGAACGAAGGCGCGATTCCCATGGAGTCCCTCGCAGTCTCTCTTATATTCTGCCTTAGTGGCTATAGCACCGTACAAAGCTTCAGATTGTATTCAGCTCCAATCTGCTGATTGTATTCAGCTCGAATCTGCATAGAGCATTGAGCACTGGATAACGAGCTGGATTCACAGTTTGTGATATATGTGAACCTCTATAAATTAATTCATGCAAGTATATTGTTCTGAAATGCTTGGTTTTGTGGAAGGTGATATATTGAAGTAACAGATTTCCTGTCACCTACTGGCTGCATTTCGTACCCCACGCTGACAATGTCCACAAACGATAAGATCACAATGGTTCGTCTCCGATGGAAGCATGCCACAAACGAAATATGTTCCTCACATGTGGCCAGCAATATACCGCACGTGAGCGACAGGACGGCGTAGAAGGGGATGCTTGCAACTAGTCGGCGACTCGTCGCGGATTCGGTGCGTCGAATAGAGCGGGCCTCAAAATTCCGCAATCCGAAGCCTCGTGGTAAAACATGATGCTCTTTTAAGCAAGCCACTCCATGACACACGCTAGTTCCACGCGAGTCCGAGAGACCGTCGTGTGTCCTCACTTCATGTGCCTCGCCAACAAGGGAGGCATGTCTGGTGTACCAACGAACCAATTCCCCGTCGTTACCACGCAAATGAACACCGTCGGGTAGAGGGAGACCGTCGGATTGTCTCGCACGTCAATGCGCGATTTCGTCGTCATCTGCGGCTGGACGACCCCGGCAATAGACGGCTAAAGGGTTGCCGGGTTCTAAGCAACTAATAAACCACACATGCGGCCGGCGTGTACTGCTCGTGGACTCGATCGACGTGCAGCAGTATTTGGCTTCACTAAGATCGTATACAGCCGATGATCTCGTGCATGACTGCCACATCTGCAGTCGCAAAGTGCATTTCTTGACTTCATTTTCAGCAGCAGCAGCAACGGATGTCCTCATTGGCGGTGACCCGCCCGGTGCCGTCCGCAAAGACGCCGCCTCCTGTGCGCGTCCTGAGAGACCATGGATCGAAGCACGAGGCGTCAGACTCACAGAGGAAAAAGTGCGTGATCCGCGACACTCTCGCGCAGCCAAACACTGAGCACCACAGGTGTGAGCACACACAACCACCATGCACCGACCGTGCGAGAAGGCTCACCTTCCGGCGTTGCTAAGCAAAACAGAAATGTAGCCATTTCTAAAACGCTCACCATTTTGAACGCGCGTAACCAGCCTCGACACAGATTCGAAGGATTACGGACGCAGAGCTTTGCCATAATACAGATTCAACAGACGCTGTGGCTTCTCCGTGATAAACCGATATGCCATTTACCTTAATCAAGTGCACTACATACGCTAGATGCTGGCACAGACTGCAAATGTACTATATTAGCACAGGGTCTCCCTGACGAAAGATTGTTCAATGCGCAAGCGGCTTTGTCTGGCGTCACTCCGAGAGAGACCACAAGAACTCGGTCACCATCATGAGCAAGCCGACGCCCGATTTCGGCGTGGTCTTTGACATTGACGGCGTGCTCGTACGGTACGTGTCATCTCTCTATTTAACTATCTCATCTCTCTCCGTGTATGGTCTCACCATTTGACTGGTTCGTCCTGCCACAGCGGCGGCCACGCGCTCGCCGGCGCCGCGCAGATTCTCCGCAGCCTGCGCGAGCACAACGTGCCCCACATTTACCTCACGAACAATGGCGGCGTGCTCGAAGAGGTCAAGGCTGCGCAGATCGGCGCGCTGCTCGAGCTCGCGATCGACCCGGCCCACATGGTGCTCTCGCACACGCCCATGCGCGACCTCGTTGCGCACTATGGCGACAAGCGCGTGCTGCTCATGGGCTCGTCCGACGTGCACAACGTCGCTCGCCACTACGGCTTCCAAAAGCTCGTGACCGTCAACGATCTCGTGCACCACCACCCGGGCCAGTTTGCGTTTGGCTCGTACGAGCAGCGCACGGCGCCGTTCGACGGCGAGCCCATTGAGGCCATCATCAGCATGCACGACCCGATCGACTGGGGCGTCGAGATACAGGTCGCCGTGGATGTCTTGATCGGAGGGGATCCGCCTGGAAGTGGCCGCGCCGACGGCTCGCAGACGCCGCTCTTTGTGAGCAACGACGACTTCCTCTTTAGCTCGGCGTACCCGCACCCGCGGTTCGCGCAAGGCGCATTCACCATGTGTCTCCAAACGCTCTACAAGGCGAGAACGGGCAAGGACCTCGAGCTCACACGCTACGGCAAGCCGCAGACCGTCGCCTACACGTACGTATGCGGTCGTAGTGGTGAGTGCAAAGGTGCAACGGTATCCTTAACCCTTTGTTTTCTCTTCTGGTAGGTACGCCGAGAAGCTGCTCAATGAGGTCGCCGGTCGCGACGCGTCCGTGAACCCGCTCAAGAAAATCTACATGATCGGCGACAACCCGGACTCGGACATCAAGGGCGCCAACAAAGCCGGTGCACACTGGTCGTCGATTCTCGTGCAAACGGGCATCTACGACACCGCCCAAGAGCTCGAGCATCACCCGCATGTCCACGCACCGACAGTCAAAGAAGCCATTCAACACATTTACGAAGAGAACGGTCTGCCGCCCGTCTTGTAGATTGTGGGAGTTTTTAGTGGGGAAGCGGCGTCGCTGACGAGCTTGCGAGATTGCGAAGCCACACGCTAAACTCTTGTAGCACGGCGCGCTCTTGCAGGGCCGCGAGCCGCACCTCAGCCGCGCGGTGTCGGTCTTCAGCGTCAGCCGATCTGGACGCTCCGCCATTGCTGCTGGCCTCTTCTTCCCTGTTGCTGTGTGGGGCCCGCGTAGGAGTCACCGTACTAATACTGCTACTTCCGCGCGTCGGCGTTTCGATATCTTCTTCGCATAATAAATCGTCGGTCATGGGGGAGACGGCCCCGCCATCTAATTGTTCTCGTTGTTCTTGTTGCTGTTTATTGACCGCGGTGGCTCGCCCTGTTTCGCCAGGAAGAGACGACGAAGGCACACGTCCCGTCTTCTTGCGAGGAGTCGGACTGACGTCGACCGACGCGGCCGCGTGCAACAGTGACCGACACAGTTTCGAGAGAGGAAGCTCTGGGTCGGCGGCATTAAAGTCAGCATCCAGCACTGAATCTACTGATGGCAGGTGTTGGTGGATTGGGCTACCGGCCGAGGCTGCTTGGTCGAGTCGCTCTTGAAAATTGAGGCGCAACGTCGTGGATTTCGTGAACTTTCTCTTGCCGTCGGCCGTTGCATCCAACGAGCGTTCGTCACCAAGCATAGCGTCGCCTTGTTTCCGCTTGGCATGGATCTGCATTCGGTGGTTGCCGCCCATGAAGGAAAACGCGTCTTGTTGCGATGCCGGTGGGGCTGTGCGGGACAATAGCTCGAGTGCGCTTGGGGGCTGAGCCGTCGAACGTCGAGATGGCGGGGAGGTCTGATCCAGAGACACTCCGCGGACCGGGCGGCGTGGTGGTTTCGCCGACCCCGGCGTCACCGCGTGGGCGTGGCTTTCCGGACTGTTGGTAGCACTCGCTCGAACCTTGAGATCGCCGCTGAATATCAGCATTTTCTTGGCCGACACGAACGCGTCAGTGTTGCGGCAGTCCTTTCGTTCGTTTACAACCATCACTCAGTCAACAACAATACAGAAAGAAGTAGGACAACTGGTTCGGTACCTGACACGCGCACCGGCCCGTGCACGGCACGCCCGCTTGGTGGCACTCGCAGTAGTTCTTCATGCAGTTGCTTTTCCGGCAGTTGCAGCCGCGCTGGTGCTGTGTTGCGCCTGTGGCGACCTTGGGTTCAAATGCCATGGGATTCCGCTCCAAGATGGAGGCGATCGCGCGCTCGCGCTCATGGGTGTGATGCTTACAATACAATCCACCAGCGCGTCAGTCATCCAAGCACGAAGAGCCAGAGAAAATAGGCCCGCGGAAGGCAACGCACCGAGTCATTCTTGCAGCCTTCGCAGTTGCACCGCGAGTCACATTGTCGTTGCGCAGCCAGGCATTCGCAGTACAATTTCAAGCAATTGGACTTTTTGCAACTGCATCCGCGAGTCTTTTCCTGGGGTTTTTCCTGGGGCTACGCAGAGGGAAATGATCAGACTCAAAGGCGAACTGCCTGGCCTGAATACCATGAAGAAACCGTACCGTCGGTGGATGGTGGCACGCACAGCGATTCCCACAGCCGCCAAAGCGTACGTGGCACGGGCAGGCCGCTTGGCACGCCCCAGGGGCACAAACACACTCGACCGCCGAAGCGGAAGCCGCTCGCTCGTCGAGCTGCTCAGCTGACATCAGCAGCCGTGTGGCGCCGTCAATCACTGGTGTGCGAAGACCTTGAGTGTGGCTTGGCGTCGGTGTATTATCGCCGTGAATCGAGTAGTCAAAGCCTCTCGGCTGCGGTCGCTGCGGGCCGCGCTTGCGCGCAGGCGTGGGGACCGGCGACTTGAACGACGACGACGACGACCGCTGCGATCGCCTTTCAATTGTCTCCATCGCATGGGCGATCTCGAGCTTGTTGTGCTCGCGGTTCTTGCAGCCGAGACACTGGCACCGATCGCCGCATCGCATGCCCGCGGCAAAGCACTCGCAGTAGAGTTTTAAACAGCCCGACTTTTTGCAGTTGCACCCGCGACGCCGCGCCGGCGACGGGGACGGCGTCGCCAGCGCATTCGCCGCTGCGGCCATGGGCGTCATCGGCGTCAGCAGCTGCTCGTTCGCGCGGCGGCCGCGTTGCCGCGGGTCATTCGACGGCGTCGCCACAGTCTACAGTACAAAAAGAGTCCGCCCGATTAAACTCCTTCCATTCTACGATTCGCCCATACACCATTCGCTGGGGATCCTCACATTGCTGTCCATTGCGCCGTCGCCCTTGCGAGGCGTCGGAAACATTAGAAGACCCGGATTTCCACGAGCGAGGTCGCGGCAAGCCGGCCGAGACGATGCGAAAACTCTCAATGGGGCTGCGGAGGGCGGCGCTGGCGGCGCGAGGGGAGGAGAGTCGGGCGCCTTCTTCCGTCGCGGGCTCTCTCCAGTGGCGTTGGCGTGTGGGGTCCGTGGCGATCAGAACGTCCCACCCAAACCGGTCATCCGCGAGTTTTCGATTTGCGACCAAAACCCAAAAAGCGCGAAATTCAAATTTCGAAATTCAAAACGTCAAATTTTTGCCTTTTGAAAACCCAAACCGACTGTGTGAGTCCCGAGGGAGTTGTCCACGGACGCCAAATATTAGGATTTGAGCAGTACAGTAGTATGCTCATTAGAGATCGGCTGGCCGATGCCTCGGTTTAGTGACCCGTGGGTTCATCTTCAAGTTTGTTTCAATGGCCGACACTAGCGCGACCTTGCACTCGTGCCCTCGTATTCTTGCAGCGATTCAGAACGACTCCAAGCGTTCAAACACCTTCGTCGCGTACAGAGGACTGACTCAAGGTCCCCAACAGTGAGCAGTTCAGCAACAGCAGGGGTGCGATGCCCAAGTCCAGCGCGTTCGAACTTCCTCTAGGCGAAGCTGGAATGCCGTGCGGTTTTCTCCGCACCATCACGAAGACATCAGAATCTCGTGCTCACGTCCCATCTCGGGAAACTCAGCGTCTAACACGTGCACTGGGATGTCATTGCGGCAAGAGCGGACGGTGTGGGTACGCTGGCTGTGAAACGCGACCAGCTCCATCCCAGCAAGACAAGTGTCCGCACACATATCAAGTCGATGCACCGCAACTTGAGATCTGAAACATTGGCTCAAAAAAGAAAGCGTACAAAATTCAAGGTGCGTGCTCCTCACCAGCTACAGTAGCATATATGAAGTCGACGACGATGGTGTGTTTTCTGGCTGGGCTTGTGCTGGGTCGTCACTGTGCTTTTCTGTTCGGTCCAGTAGTCACAGCGTCACTTGGACCGTCAGGAGTTGCCCCCAAGGTGTTGGTGAAGCATTTATGCGTCCTTCATGTACGAGTCCATTTCGTTGTCGAGGTCTTCGGTGGTCTTTGAGCCACCACCTTCGTTGGATCGGCCACCGCGACTGTAACAATAAAACACAACCATCAGCAATCAAATAAAAAGAGAGACTGTCGCCGAGAGCGTGCTGCGTACCTGCGACGACCACGGCCACCACGACCACGACCACCTCCCGACTCGTTCTTGTCGCTATAGAATCATTCAGAGTCGTTAGTCAAAGACCAAGAGAAAGACACAGAATCGATAAAAACGGCTACTCACCCGAAGTTCACCTTGAACGTAACGTTCTCCGACTTGTTGAGCGCCGTGCCAAAGAGGCCATTGCGGACGTTCTTGTCCGAGTCCAACGTGATCGTCATGGCCTGGCCATCGAGCGTACGCCCTAGACAAAAGTCGCAATTAACGAGAGAGTGAGAAAATGACCGATCTTTCTCCTTCGATGGATTGATTGCGCGCTCTCACCGTCGTACTGCTTGATCGCCTTTTCGGCATCCGAGTGCTTGACGAACCAAACGCGGGCGATGCCCTTCGAGCGTCCCGAGCGGTCGTACACAATCTCCGTCTTCGAGACCTTGCCGACCGTCGAAAAGAGCTCGCGCACGTCGTCCTCGAGAATGTCAAACTTGAGGTTCTTTACGAGAATCTTCGTGCCCGCACTCGTGTCCGCGCCACCGCCAGCCTTGCCGAGACGCGACAGGATCGAAACGCCTATACGAGATGGACACACGCGAATTTGTTATTCGCTCTTAATGGCTGTCCTTCCTGGACCAGAACGAGCTTCAGCAGATGAAGAAGACGGCACAAAATCCGCACCTTTCTTGCCACCTTTGCCCTGTGGGGCCTTGACTGTGACAGCACGGCGCTTGCCCGCCGCGCCACCGCCACCACGCTTGCCCGCGGGGGCATCGTCCTCGTCCACGTCCATCGAATCGTCGTCGCGCGCGCCCTGGGAATCGCAATCCAACACGAAGCGACAGGCGGCGTCATTTTCTCTCCACTCTTTTCTCCAACTGTCGCCTCCGTCCATCAGACGCGCTTGCAGTTTCGCTTTCACTCTTTCTTTCTTTCCGCTTGCTTTGTGTCTCTCGCACTCTCACGCGGCGTTTCGGAAGGGGGAGGGAGCAAAGGAGAAGCCGCAGGCGGACCTCATTTCGCGACGGAGGCAACGCCACACACACACATAGAGAGACGGGGACTTACACCACGCGAGTACGGCTCGTTACGACCGCTGCGGTTACGGCGGTTGCGCACCGGACCGGCGCCACCACTGGCTGCACCACGGCCACCGCGTCCTCCGCTCTTGGCCGGACGCGCATCTGGGTTCGAAGTCTTCTTCTTGGAGATGATGTCGTCGAGACTCATGTCCAGTGAGGCGAGAATTGACGACATGGTTGCGTTCGCAAAGGAGAGTTCTATCCATTCCGCCACAGAATATTGTCGTTAGATATGTGTGGGTCGAGAACCATGGCGCGCTGCCAAGGGATTATTTCCATATTCAGTAGGGCGCACCTTGTCGAGCAGGTCGGGGGTTGTCGCGAGATGGTCAAAGGGGGGCACAGTCCACACCCAAACCAAACCAAAATAACCGTTCAATTCAAACCCGAAATGAATTGAATGCAATTAATTTATTTGAGGTTAATATCAGATTGCACCAACGGAATATTTGAGAAATATTTTCATAGACACACGACTTTACAGAAATGACACTCTTGATGATGATAATTACGTTTATCGCGTTGCTACCCACTGTCTCTAAAACAGTGTTTTTCTAAGCACGTGCTGGCTCGTGGTACGTAGCCGGGCACGACCAGGTTTCGCCGCTGCGGCGATCAACCGTGACCGGTGGATAGGCGTCCACCGCCCAGTTACACAGCGCGTCGGCCGCGCCGTTCAATGCACGTGTGACTTGGTAGAGATAAACCGGGCTCTTCCACTGGCTCGCTCAGTGCCTCGAGCAGCACACCGCGTGAATCCAGAATGCGAAACGCCTGTGCGAGTGGGAAACAAACGGCCACAGTGAGTCTCTTTCACGGAGGAACTGCGTCTGACCGCGGTTCGGAAACCACCGGTTCCTTCGACGTGGTCAACACCACAGTGCTGAACCGTCCACTTCTCTCGCTGGTGCGAACGGGAAACTGCTCTGTGCGACAGGCGACTATTGGGTGAAGTATATCCTCTATAAAGATACAATTTATCCATCGAATTTTCTGGCAACTGGTCTACAAGATCCGAATAGCACGGTGCAGATGTTACAGAGCAAGATCTGAATAGCACGGTCAGTGTTGGACAAGCAACCCCGCTGTGCATCCGTATCGAGATGGGGTTGCCATGTTGGCGCCGGACAGGAGGGTCCACAAAAGTCGACTCTACACGATGCGTACCATGCACTGATATGCGCAAGCCTCATACGTACCAGTCAGCCTCAATAGTATGTGAGGAAATGTGTCAGCCTCAAAACGCCATGTGTCGATACCTGCCAGCCTCAAACGTTCCACGTACGGACATGTGTTAGCCCCAAAAGTGCTTCAATCATCCCGCAGTGCGGCGACTAGCCCAAAATCCAGAATAGCCTCCCGTGTCGCACTCTCGGTCATAGACAGAGTTGTCGAGTGCCGTCGGTACGAAGGGAGCTTTACGCTCGCATCGCATGGGCAAGAACAATCGAACCTATATGCAACGTGCCACAGGAAATGATTGCTGCATTCTTCACTCAGAGATTCGGTGTAGGGAACTACATCTTCACAAACTAAAGAGTAGCAGTCATTGCGTCGAGTCCATCATGTTTACACTGAGAGTGGCGTACCGTACGTGATAGCGAGCGACAAGCACATGCTTGGAGTGCACAACACGGTAGACTTCATCGTGCTCGTACCGCTTGTCCGTCTCTACCAACAGTTGACTCTCGCGCGCCACCAGTGTCCTGAGACTCTCGAGCGCGTACAAACGACACCCTTCACCTTTGTCCGACGCGCAGTTGCGAACCATGTTGACCTGCGACACTGGTGTTCTATATTCAATCAATGGGAAATCTATCTTGTCTCAACCATTAGACACTGCTTACTCTCGCTGTGGGCGTGTATGGCAACCGTATCGCCTCCAAACCAGGCAACACGGATGCGTATCCTCGGTAGTCACCGTCTTCATGTCAGACAACGTCAACCGCACCACCTTCAAATCAGGCAACGCTGATGCGTTTCCTCGGCAAGCGCCGTCTTCATATCAGACAGCGCCGCCCAACACCTCCGCTTTAGAACAAGCAGAGGTCGGTACCTTTGGACAGGCACCTGTTGGTGTGGTGGCAAGAATCGCACTGAGGATTCCCACTTTTGGCGTGGAGGGAAACAATATCAGTGTCTCTGATTGGACTATCACTGAGGACGCTAGATCAGTGATTGAATGTCAGTG
>JAADXL010001162.1:0-10669 GCA_023337755.1 Pythium aristosporum
GGCGCGTATACTGTTCCGGGTCTCCCGTCAATACATGAATAACCTCAAAAGACATCACCATATATTTCAATTCCAATCGGTTTCCATGTTCAATCTGATACCCCTCACCCGGAGAAAGCGGGTACACACTTCCGGTTGTAAAGGGAAACTGTTCATAGCCTATATATAAGCGACCTTCCCCTTCTTCGCAGATCAAGAATGTATGTTTATCGCATGCCACTTCCAGCATCACCTGTTCCGGTTGTTCAATTCGTTGTTCCAGATGATCCAGCCGAAACATGAATGCTGAAAAATACAACCCTCCCGCATCGGCACCCAAAGCCTGCATGTTGGTCCACCTCGTTCTTTAAAATGAGAATGATTATCAATCATTCTGTATGAACTGATTATAAGCGAGCCTTTGCCAATAATCCATCCACTTTATTAGTTTACATCCCGCAAAAAGCAAAAAGGAACTGTTCCAGCAGTCATGTTTACGACTTTTGGAGCACTCCTTTTTTTCGTAATAGATCACCGATTACTTGTAGCAAATCTTAGATCAATTATTGAATCATCTGTTTCGGCAGCTCTTTCAGGAGCCATTCTCTTGAAGTCGCATCACTTGAAGCTTTGACCAGATCGAAGCGATATACTTTTCCTTCTTTTACGGCAGGCAAGCTCTTCCATATCGTACTATCAAGCAATTCTTTTGTAGACTGCTTGGCATCATCCGTCACAGGATCAAGAATAAACACCCGGTCACCTGCAATTTCAGGCAATTTTTCAGTAGAAATTTCCGCAAAACCCATGCCTTCATCCAATACTTTCTGAATTTCCGCAGTTGGCTTCATCCCATTTTCTCCATATAACAACTGTGGTAATCCTGCTCCCGCCATGACAAACAGGCGATTGCCCGGATACATGGTGAATACCGCAGCCGTTTCCCCTTCTTTCAATCCATTTTTATGAAGCTGCTGCCACATCTCTTCTGTTGCTTTTTGATGGGCCGTAATCCACGCTTCCGCTTCCGGCTTTTTGTTCAACAGATCGCCAAGGATACGCATGCGGTCTTCCAATGATGCGAACGAATCAAAAGTGACCGTTGGAGCAACCTTCGAGATCTGATCATACTGTGCCTCATCACTATTGGAGAAAATGATCAAATCGGGGTTTAATGTAAGTGCCTTTTCAACACTCAACGGAAAACCTACATCTTCTGCCTGGGCTACCTGATCATCATATACCGTTCCATCCTGCCGAAGTATACCTACAGGAACAACGCCAAGCGCCAGTAGATCACCAGTAACTTCTCCATGATATATCACACGTTTCGGTGTTACTGGGACCTCTACCTCATGGCCCGTCCAATCTTTAAACATCCGGGTTTCACCCTCATTGTTATCTTCGGATGCAGTCTGTGTGTCTCCGCTGTTCTGAGTTTCTGTGACTGCTGTGGAATCTTCTGCTCCCGCGGTTGATGTTGAAGCTTGGTTGCCGCAGGCAAGCAAAAGAATGGACAACCACGTAACACTCATCAGTACTGCTGTATTTCGTATACCCTTTTTCATTCTATTTCTCCCCCTAGATATTGTGCGTTGTTCGAATTTCAATGATATTGATTATCATTATCGAATATTATCATAAAACAACATCCCTTCCAGCTCAATGGACAAACATAAATGACCCATTTCAGTTTTGTACAAAAACCTGTTTATTCTTTCTGTCTTCGAGTAAATGAAGTGTTTTCCCCTCTATACAGCTCGGGATTGACGTGATAAATTAATGAATACTATTGCCATCTTTAATAACCGGAGTGATGTATAGCATGACTAATCAGCCTCAACCATCGGGTCGTTCAGCCTTTACCATACCTACATCCGATGTAATGACACAGCTTCCGACGCAATTTTTTGCATCTCTTGTTCAAAATGTAAACCGTGAAATCACAAGTGGTCACGATGTCATCAATTTGGGACAGGGTAACCCGGACACGCCTACACCGCCCCACATTGTTAAAACATTGCAAGAGTCGGCAGAGAACCCGCTCTATCACAAATATTCACCCTTTAGCGGGCATGCTTTCCTGAAGGAAGCTGTTGCGAAACGTTACAAGGAAGATTACAACGTGGACCTCGACCCCGAAACGGAAGTTGCCATTTTGTTTGGCGGAAAAACAGGTTTGGTCCAGTTGCCACAGATATTGCTCAATCCTGGCGACGTATGTCTCGTACCTGATCCAGGTTATCCGGATTATTGGTCTGGTGTGGCACTGGCGAAAGCACACATGTCTTTCATGCCACTGCTGGAGTCCAATGCATTCCTGCCTGATTATGAAGCAATCTCTACCGAAGATCGGGAAAAGGCCAAGCTGATGTTCCTGAACTATCCCAACAATCCGACATCGGCTACCGCCCCGCTTTCCTTCTATGAAGATACGGTAGAGTTCGCCATTCAGAATAAAATTGTCGTAGCGAGTGACTTCGCCTATGGTGCGATCGGATTCGATGGACATCGTCCAGTGAGTTTTTTACAGGCACCAGGTGCCAAAGAAGTGGGCATTGAGTTCTACACGTTATCCAAAACGTACAATATGGCGGGTTGGCGTGTCGGATTTGCCCTGGGCAACGCCGAAATTATCTCCAAAATCAATCTGCTGCAGGATCATATCTACGTGAGTCTCTTCGGGGGCATCCAGGCCGCCGCTGCGGCTGCACTGACATCTTCCCAGGAATGTGTCACTTCACTGGTTGCACGCTATGAATCACGTCGTGACGCTTTCTATGACGCACTGTCATCGATCGGATGGCAGGCCCCCAAACCGGGAGGTTCCTTCTTTAGTTGGCTTCCTGTTCCAGCAGGCTTTACGTCTACTTCCTTTGCAGACGTGTTACTTCGTGAAGCCAAGGTTGCGGTAGCACCAGGCATTGGTTTCGGTTCACATGGTGAGGGCTATGTGCGCGCAGGACTGCTAAGTGATGAAGATCGATTAAGGGAAGCTGCCGAGCGGATTGGCAAGTTGAATTTATTTAAGTAATTTACAGGTGTATAACCCCTTTGCATCTGCCAAGTTTCCATGGTATGTTATAAGGAAATATTGAACGAAACGTGATGACGGGACCAGTACGAGAGGATCAGCCGCGCCCAGAGAGTAAATTCCATCGGTTGCAAGAATTTACCGCGGCTTCTCTCCGAAACCTACCCCTGAGCGGCCTGTGATGCACAGGACAGTGCCTTCTGTTACAGGGCATGAAGCCGGATGATCCAATCATCAATAAAGGTGGTACCGCGGAAGTAACGAACTTTCGTCCTTTTTAACTAAAAGGGCGGGAGTTTTTTTTGTACCCAACGGTCTGCTCCAGGGTCTCTCATTAATATTGTTTAAGGAAGTGAAAACATGACCTCACGTATTGTCGTTAAGATTGGAAGCAGCTCGCTTACTACGGAAGAAGGCGGTCTCGATCGAAGTTCCATTACTTTTTTTGCCCAAGAAATTGCTGCCCTGGCTGAACAAGGCCATGAGGTTCTTCTGGTCACTTCGGGAGCGGTGGCTGCCGGATTCCGGGAGATCGGTTACCCCCAGCGTCCGAAGCAGCTGCATGAGAAACAAGCCGCAGCGGCTGTTGGGCAAGCTTTGCTGATGCAGGCATATCAACAGGCTTTTGCAGCGCACCGCGTTACTACAGCACAAATTCTGCTTACCCGCACCGATTTTCATAGCCGGAAACGGATGGGCAACGCGGGCATGACTGTGGAAGAACTGCTCAAACAGCGCGTCATTCCGATCTTTAACGAGAATGATACCGTGTCTGTCGATGAATTGAAGTTTGGAGATAACGATCTCTTGTCGGCTCTGGTGGCGAATCTGGTCAAGGCGCAGCACCTGATCATTCTTACGGATACCAACGGCCTCTACACAGCCGATCCACGCAAAGATCCATCTGCCGTACGTTATGACCGCATTCCCGAAATTACAGCTGAGATTTACGCCTACGCTGGCGGTTCGGGATCATCGGTAGGCACAGGCGGGATGCGATCCAAGGTGGATGCAGCCAAAGTTGCAACACGTGGAGGCGTGCCTGTCTTCGTGGGAAGTGTGAAGGAGCCCGGAGATATGCAGAAGGCGGTTGATGGCTCTGGAAAAGGAACCTATTTCGAGACTCGTCTTGCTGCGCTCTCTCGTAAAAAGCAATGGCTTGGCTTCATGTCCACACCGCTCGGTACCGTCGTTGTGGATCCTGGTGCCGAAGAAGCCCTTATCCATGGCGGCCATAGTCTTCTGCCGGTAGGCGTGAAGCGGGTGCTGGGAACCTTCCAC
This sequence comes from Pythium aristosporum, assembly GCA_023337755.1. Lineage (NCBI taxonomy): Eukaryota > Oomycota > Peronosporomycetes > Pythiales > Pythiaceae > Pythium > Pythium aristosporum. The sequence continues at coordinate 4,295 of JAADXL010001162.1, forward strand.
GCCGGAGACGTTGTAGAGGTCGTTGGCATGGATGATACCTTGCTCGGTCGTGGTATCGTCAATTATGATGATGACCAGCTCCGACTTATCGCGGGACTATCTAGTGGCGAAGTAATGAAGGAACTGAACAGCATCCATCGACTTGAAGTCATCCATCGGGATGAGTGGATTACGCTAAAATAGTGTAAATTTTCAGCCAGATTTATCATTGCACTTTATATATATGAAGGAGGAATTTAGAGTGAGTGAAGTCAGAGAAAAAGCGAGTAAGGCCCAAGCCGTGGTTCCGCAGCTGAATCGCCTGAGTAAAGAACAAAAAAATACCGCCCTGCTGGTTATGGCGGACGCATTGATTGCCCAAGCGGATTCCATTATTGCAGCGAACACTGAAGATTTGGAACGTGGCAGAGCGCAAGGCACTCCGGAATCGATGCTGGATCGCCTCGCTTTGAATAAGGAGCGTATCGCCGCTATCGCTGAAGGACTGCGTCAGATCGTGGAGTTGCAGGACCCTGTGGGCGAAGTGCTGGAGACATTCACTCGTCCGAACGGATTGCATGTTGAAAAATTGAGAGTACCCATCGGTCTGATCGGCATCATCTATGAGGCCCGTCCAAATGTTACAGTAGATGCAGCCGGACTATGCCTCAAAACAGGCAACGCTGTACTTCTGCGTGGTGGTTCCTCTGCCCTGTCCTCCAATCGTAAAATTGTGGAGGTACTGCATCAGGCACTGGCGACAACAGACATGCCAGCTGATGCATTGCAGCTTGTCGAGGATGCAGAGCGCTCTTCCGTGGACGAAATGCTCAAGTTGAACGGACTGCTGGATGTCATCATCCCGCGTGGTGGCGCCTCACTGATCCGCAATGTGGTCGCCAATGCAACAGTACCCGTGATCGAAACTGGCGCAGGAATCTGTCATACCTATGTGGATGAATCTGCCGATCCGGTCATGGCAGCGGAGATTGCTGTTAATGCCAAGGCACAGCGTCCATCCGTGTGCAACTCCATGGAAACCTTGTTGCTGCATGCTGTTTATGCGGAAGAGCATCTGCCGGCTCTGGCAGAACAATTCCGCGAGGCCAATGTTCTACTGAAGGGCTGTGACACAGTTCGCCGTCTGGTTCCCACTGCCCTTCCTGTGACGGAAGAAGATTATGCAACAGAGTATAATGACTATATTTTGAATATCCGTGTTGTTCAGAATCTGGATGAAGCGATGCAGCATATCGCACATTATGGCACGAAGCATTCGGAGTGTATCGTAACCCGGAATACCACTCATGCAGAACGTTTTTTACATGATGTAGACGCGGCCGCTGTATACCATAATGCTTCTACTCGTTTCACAGACGGGTTCGAATTCGGCTATGGAGCAGAGATTGGGATCAGCACCCAAAAGCTGCATGCACGCGGACCGATGGGGCTGCCTGCCCTGACGTCAACCAAGTACCGTATCACTGGCAATGGACAAATCAGACAATAATATCCCAGCTACAGTTATATAGGAGGAACGATAAATATGAGTCAAGAACAACAGACGTTATTACAACAGAAGATTACTTTCCACGGAGCAGGCGCGATGGCAGAAGCCATCGTGCGCGGACTGATCTCCCGACTAGTTGTTCGTCCTCAGGATATTACGATGCTGAACCGCAGCAACCAGAAACGTCAGGAGGAGCTCAGTACCCGATATGCTGTACATACCGGAACCGCAGCACAGTCTCTGGATCATCTCGCTGCTTCTCCGGTCATTGTACTCTGCATGAAACCGAAAGACGCCACCGCAGCTTTGCGTGAACTGGGACCTCTCCTGTCACCAGATCAACTGATTGTCTCCGTAATTGCCGGACTATCAATCCGTACGATGCAATCCCTGCTGGGTCGCAAACAGCCGATCGCCCGTACGATGCCGAATACATCCAGCACCATTGGGCTTGGTGCAACCGGACTTGCCTTTTCTGCGGAAATTACGGATGAACAGCGCAGTACGGTCATGACAATGTTCGAAGCCGTTGGAATTGTGACCATCGTGCCAGAAGATAAACTCGAAGTTCTCACGGGTATTTCCGGAAGCGGTCCAGCTTATGTATACTATTTAATGGAGGCCATGATTGCCGCAGGTATTCGTGGTGGCTTGTCCAGCCAGCAATCTCGCGATCTGACTGTGCAAACGGTACTGGGCGCTTCACGCATGGTACAACAGACTGGCTTGGAGCCGATGAAACTCCGTAGTGATGTGACCTCCCCGGGAGGCGCAACCCAGGCAGCACTGAAAACGCTGGATGAGGGAGATTTCTTTGAAAATGTAATTGCAGCCGTCAACCGCTGTGCAGAGCGCTCACGGGAGATGGGAGCTGCTTTGGAAGGGGATTTAAAATGAACAATATGTGCACAGCCACATATCGACTGCATGATGATCGTGCTGACTTCCGCAAGAAGGCTGAGTCCATTGCTGTCGGCATGACTGTTGGCAGTTGGACCGAACTGCCGCAGGCTAAACGCGAAGCAATGCAAAAACATCTGGGTGAAGTCATCAGCGTTGAGGTGCATGAAGCTGAGGGCATGACTCCAGGTGAGCGTTACGCTGATATTACCATTGGTTATCCTGATGTGAATTTCAGCCGTGATATTCCTGCCCTACTTGTGACGGTCTTTGGCAAAATCTCAATGGATGGGCGCATCAAACTGACACGGCTTGGTTTCTCGGACGGTTTCCTCAGCGCATTCCCTGGTCCCAAGTTTGGACTGAATGGTGTTCGTGATCTGCTAGGTGTACACGATCGTCCGCTGTTAATGAGTATCTTTAAATCAGTCATCGGACTGGATGCAGATGAACTGCGGGAACAGTTTATCCGCCAGGCTCTTGGTGGAGTAGACTTGATTAAGGATGATGAAATTCTGTTTGAGAACAAACTGACTCCGATCGAAAAAAGAGTCGAGGTCTGCATGAAAGCTGCCGAACAGGCACGCAAGGAGACTGGCAAGAAACTTCTCTATGCCGCGAATTTGACCGGACCTACATCACGCCTGAAACAGCAGGCTGAACGCGCAATAGGTGCAGGAGCAAATGCGTTGTTGTTCAATGTCTTGTCCTACGGATATGATGTGCTGCACGAGCTTAGCAGTGATCCGGACATCAATGTGCCGATCATGGCTCACCCTGCGCTTGCAGGTGCACTGTATCCTTCGCCACATTACGGCATCTCAGCTTCAGTGCTGCTTGGTCAATTGATGCGTCTGGCCGGAGCGGATCTCGTGCTGTTCCCTTCTCCTTATGGTTCCGTAACAATGCCAAAGGAAGAAAATATGGCAATCACGGAGCAATTGCTCTCACCGGAACTGCCGGTAAGAGCCAGCATGCCTGTGCCTTCAGCGGGTATACATCCAGGGCTTGTACCGCTTATTCTGCGTGACTTTGGCACCGATGTCATCATTAATGCCGGCGGAGGCATTCATGGACATCCCATGGGCACTGAGGCAGGCGGACGGGCATTCTTGCAGGCTATAGAAGCAGCCCAGCGCTCCATTCCGCTGGCACAGCACGCAGCCGAGCATCCGGAGCTAAAAAGCGCATTGGACCTGTGGGGTGGCGAACGATGAGAAGTGATAAAAAAACGGTCATTTTCTGTGATTTTGATGGTACAATCACCCTTTCGGACAATATCGTAGCGATCATGAAGCATTTTAAGCCCGAAGGTATTGAAGCCATCATGAAAGATACGATTGAACAGAAAATCTCCCTGCGTGAAGGTGTTGGAGCAATGTTCGCCCTGCTGCCTTCTTCGCGGAAAGATGAGATTGTGGAATTTGTACTTGGACAGGCGGGCATCCGTGAAGGGTTCAGCGAATTTCTTGAATATGTTCGGGACGAGGGTATTGAATTCAATGTCACCAGCGGCGGTATGGACTTTTTTATCGAGCCCTTGCTCGCTCCATTCGATATTCCACAGGATCACGTTTATTGCAACGGGGCGGATTTCACAGATGAATTCATCCGTATTGAATGGCCTAATCCATGTCAAGCCCCTTGTGAGAACGGCTGTGGCATGTGCAAAACGACGGTGATCCGTACATTTCCGGAGGATCAATATAATCGTATCCTCATTGGCGACAGCCTAACGGATTTTGAAGGTGCCAAAATTGCCGATCTTGTCTACTCCCGTTCCATCCTGACGGACAAGTGTATAGAGCTGGGAGTGGACCATGTGCCATTCGCAACCTTCTACGATATCATGGAAGATATGAAACAGAAGCAAACACAAGGAGTGCTGTAAAGATGGGTTTTGAAAAGATTACATTGGAACAAAAACGCCAGGTCCTTGAAGAGCTGGCTGATATTAAAGCGCTGTTTGCGAGCCGTAACTGGTTCCCCGGTACAAGCGGCAATCTGTCGATGCGTGTGGGCGACTTCGATCCGGAGCAATTTTATTTTGCGGTTACAGCTTCAGGCAAAGACAAATCTCTCCGTACACCGGAGGATTTTCTGTTTGTGGACAAGCATGGTAAGGCTATTGAAACCACTACCCTGAAACCGAGCGCTGAGACGCTGATTCATTGCGAAATCTATCGCTTAACCGGTTGCGGTGCCGTGTTCCATGTGCATACCGTATTTAACAACCTGATTAGTGAGTTCTTTGGAGCAGATGGCCACGTACCGATTCAGGGAATTGAATTGATCAAAGCTTTCAACATCTGGGAAGAAAATGCGGAGATTCGTGTACCTGTTCTGCCTAACTTCGCGGATATTCCATCGATCGCTGAATTGGTACCAGGCGTACTTGACGCCAACGTACCGGGGATTTTGCTGCGTAATCACGGTATTTATGCCTGGGGCAAGGATGCTTTTGAAGCGAAACGTCATCTGGAAGCGTTCGAGTTCCTGTTCGAAGTGATGTACCGTCAACTTCTACTGAAGAGTACTACGAAATAGCAATCATTTATTCAGAATCTAATGGAACAAAATAAAAAACACACCAGAGGCTGTGGACATGGCCCTTGGTGTGTTTTTTATTTTGGATACTCGTTTCCAGAGATCGCATGTGTAACGTCACTAATGAAGCTCTACAGTCGATCATCCCGATCCTTGAACAAAAAGAGACTGTCTGCTCCCTCATCATTTCGATGGACCGCACTATGGATACCCGTCCCCCTTTGCTTGCCAAACAGCAGCTTCAGACCGCCAAAAATGAGCAACAAGGACACAATGACGGTGTTCACATACGAACGAATCTCGTACGTCATAAATGCATCCGGGAACATCTCATTCAGCTGTGGAATGACCAAGCGGATAAACAGATAGTACAGCCCCAATGCAGCAATTCCGAATCCAATCAGGCGCTGGTGACGAGCCCAATCCTTGAAAATGGGTTGATCTGTCAACGGTTCACGGCCATACCGGCTGGAACACTGAAGTCCGTCAAAGAAGCTGTAGAACCAGATCAACGGAATCATGAACAGGAACACCGATAAATGAAGCAGGTCCAGAATGTAGATGCTGCCTAGGAACAGGAACATGAGTTGCATGCCTCTTTTTTGCAGTCCCAGATACAGATGACCCGCCCCCGGAAAAGCTGATAATAAGGTTGCCAGCACTTTGCTGCGCCGTCCAGATGCCCTGCCCATCTCCAGCTCCTCGAACAAGGTCCGATCCTGCAATATCTCACCAGCCTGCTTGCGATGCACATGCTGGACGGCATCAAACATGCAGTATACCCAAATGACAGGCAGAATGAGCAAGAACATCAGAAATACCGATTCATTCGTAATGGAAGCTACAAATACCATCATGGCAAATGAGCCAAAGAACGCCATCAGAAACGATAAGCCACGATGTAACAATCCTAGATGAAGATGTCCAAGCCCCGGAACAAAGGAGAGCAGAATGGTGAAAAAACGTTCTCCCTCGCTACCTTTACGATACATAGATTGACCATACCCACCCTCAGGAACACCATAATTACCACCAGGATGATGTATTCCTTCCGGGTCCATCTGTTCCATGTGGCCTTCCTGACCAGCATATGATTCTTGGTATGCGGCCCCCTGATGTGGCCCACCGTAATGTGCACCGTATCCTTGGTATCGAGCATCACGTTGAGAAGGGGCCCGGAGCAGGACAATAATGATATCCAGCATGCTGATACACCAGAAGAACGCGGCCCCCAAGACCCCGAGAATCATCAAATCCTTTTCATCAAACACCCATGCCAGCATAAAGGAGCCAATGCCTGTGCCGAAAAAAAGCAGCGGATAGATCACAGCCCTTGCGGCTCGACCCCAGTACAGAAAACCCAGACCCGGTATCAGGTTTAATAGAAATGCAAGTATTTTGTTACGATCTGATTGCACAGTCGTCATCCTTTCTTTTCA
>JAADXL010001163.1:0-10667 GCA_023337755.1 Pythium aristosporum
CCCACTACGCCGCCATGTTGGTTTCCTTTCGCTCTTCTCCTTCCCACTTCAACACAAAGGGCCTCTATTCGAGTTGATTACCAATATCGTAATTAATCGTAATAGGCGTCTAAAATAGAAAGAACCACTCTTTCTTTGCTTGAAGTTGCAGGGAAACTTCGAGGGATACAATGGCGGTTCACTGGGAAATGGTGGGTACACATCGGCTCGAGCGTTGGCTCCAGCATTCTTCCATTCGCTTCCTACCGCCATGGCGACTCCCAGTCCTCCCACGCCGCTTCTCTTCGCTGTGCGCACGGCGGACAGCCTGCTGGATGCGCTCGGATCGTCCAAGCGTCGCTGATGCTCCAAGTGGACGAGGCTGCCCGGACGATCCAGTTGGTGTCTCCAGACAAGCAAGAGCGGGAATGCTACGCCATCGCGTCTGTGTTGGTGCGGCCGCTCGCACGCTCGAGCATGCAACTGCGGCTCCAGGCCGACGCGAGTGCCGCCCCACGTACGAGGCAACTCAAATTTGTCAGCACCGAGGAACGCGACCGCTGCCTAAGAGCGCTTGGGAGTCTTCGGACGTCGAACGACAAGTCCCCATCGCGCGAGACCGAGGCCACGCTGATGTGCGACGATGGGCTGGTCGACATCATGGAGACGGATCCGCGGGTCGACGCCATGGCCGGCGAGGTCGCATTCTTTTCTGTACATCGCGCCGAGCGACTGGTTCATACCACGGAGGGAGACCGCGCATTCTCTGGTACGCTCACGACCACCAACTACCGCTTGGTGTTTTCGCCCGACGGCGAGGCCGACGCAGCGTGGTCGTTTGACGTCCCACGTACGGCCGTGAATACTGTTGAACGCGACGGCACCAACGTGCAACTCCACTGCAAGGACGTTCGCGTTGTGCGACTCGCCATGCACGACGCGTTCGCCATGGCGAGTAGGGATTCTAACAGTGCGTCGGCTCTCTTGCGCCACGACGAAGACTGGCTCGGTTTCTGGATGGCGAACGTCGCGCCGCCCGCTGACGTGAGCAGAGTGTTTGTCTTTGCCCACTACCAGGAGAGATCCGCCAACCCTGCGAGTCACGACAATGGCTGGTACGTTTGGTCACCCATCGCCGAGTACCAACGACTCGGCTTCTTACGCGGAGCTGCCTCAAAGCATTCGACAGATCCCAACGGCATCACGTGGCGTCTGCTCAAGAATTCCAAATTTCGATTCACTCCGACGTACCCGCAGCTTATGGTCGCGCCGTCCATCATGACCGAACAGCAACTCGTCCAGTCGGCGCGGTTCGGATCACGCGCGCGTCTGCCCATTGCCGTGTGGCGTCATCCCATTCACAAATGTGTGCTCGCGCGGTCCTCGCAGCCCCACTACGGACTCATGGGCAACCAGTGCGACGCCGATCGGATCCTGCTCACGGCGTATCGCAATGCGGCAAACAAAAACAACAGCATCAACACCAGCGAGTCTCCTCCTCTGCGTATCATCGACGCGCGAGATCTCCTCTCGACCTCAGGCAACCGGCTCATGGGCAAGGGCGTTGAGAAGCCTCAACATTATGACAATGCCGTTATCGAATTCGTAGGGGTCGCCAACCTCCACAAGATGCGCGAGTCCTTCGAGGCGTTGAAAAGTATTGGATCAAGAGCTGCTTCTTTGCATCCATTGCTATATTGACTGAGTGACACTGCTTTTCTCTGTAGGTCTTGTTCTGAGCGATCGCAAGAACTTCCACAGGCGTCTGGAGAGTGAGTAGAGCAAGGGCGAATCCAATGGAAGCAGCCGTCAACACCTCGCTCATCCACTTTCTTTGCTCGTAGGCACCAAGTGGCTCACGCACCTCATCGACATCCTCAACGGTGCACGTCGAGTGGCCCAGATTCTCCACGACGACGGCGCCTCCGTGCTCGTGCACTGCAGCGACGGATGGAACCGCACGCCACAGCTCGTCAGTCTCGCGCAGCTCATGCTGGATCCGTACTACCGGACGATCCGTGGCTTTGCTGTGTTGATCGAAAAAGAGTGGTGCTCCTTCAGCCACAATTTTACGGACCGCATTGGAGTCGGCAAATACGCGAGCGACGAGCCGAACGAGCGGTCGCCCGTGATGCTGCAGTTTCTGGACTGTGTGTGGCAGATAATGCGTCAGTTTCCGACGGCGTTCGAGTTCAACGAAAAGCTGCTGCTTTACGTGTGGGACGCGCTGCTCTCTGGCTTGTACGGGACGTTTCTCTACAACAACGAGTGCGAGCGGAACCTTGAGAAGGTGTGGAAGCGCACCGAGTCAGCGTGGACGCCCGTGTTGGAAAACGCAGGCCCCTTCACAAATGATGAGTATCGTTCCACAACTCAAGTGCTGTTCCTGCGAACGGATGAGGCGCAGATCGTGCTGTGGGAGGCGCTCTACTTTCGCTGGGATAGGGCCTGATTACTCAACGCGGGCAGTGGAACTCCTCTCGAGGACAATTCTACCGCACTAGCATGTCCGGAGCATGACACGGACAGCGCCAAAGTCACAGATAACTAGCCAGTCGACTGGACAGCGATCAGATGTAATAACGTCGGCAAACCAGCAATGCGGGGGGCACGAATCGTAAGAAAAAATGGAAGCGCATGTTGTTAATATATGGGTTAAAACCATCAATAGTGCTGCTGAGTTCGGACGCTCCGTGGGGGCCTCTCGTTTAACCGCGAAGGTGGCCCACGTGGAACAGCGCCTGCGTCCACTTGACGAGGCACTCGGCCGAGACCGTGACCGACTGCTTGATCGCCTCGAAGTCGGCGAGCAGCTGCTTGAGACCGATGACCTGGAGCAAGGCGATGAAGTCGGTCGGCGGGAGCGCGCAGACGCCGGCGCTCACGTAGCACTTGGGGTGCGAGTTGAACGCGAACGTCTTGATCGCCGGGCACGTGGGCTTGGCCGCCGGCGCCTTGGAGATGAGCGGCACGAGTTCGGTCTGCAGACAGAGCATGACATCCGAGATCCACTTCTGGCCCTTGGCGGAGAAGCGCGTGGCGTTGCCGCTGAACGCGCGGCAGAACTTGCCGCCGTAGCCGATCGCGTAGCCGCTGCCGCCGCAAGGGTACGTCGCCTCGAGGCAGTCGTCGTAGAACGCGCATGAGTCGCGCGGGATCTGCGTCGTGCATGTCGCGGGCAGCGCCGCGGCGCTCAGGCCCAGCGCAAAGCAGAGCGTGACTAGCGTCGCGAGCAGGAACTTCATCCTTGAATGGAGAGGTGGAGAAGAAGAGGAGAGAGGACTGGCTGGTGGGGGAGCGAGAAGATTGGTGAATGAGCTCTTACGACTTCACTGATCGGCGAACCTTCGGCGGGATTCCCACAAGCTCAGACGCCGGCATCAAGCGTTGCGGTCGGCGTTGGGGTGTGCGGGCAAGACTGCCTTTCTCCTTGTCTCTTCCCGCCGCCCTCGGTCTCAGCACAGCGTGAGTCACGCCACCGCAGGCAAGTTGCCAACGGAGACTCAGACGGAGTGTCACTATGACGGAGCTCTTCGCTGACAGGGAGCTCCGTGCATAGCCGGGCCACGAGGCACATCCCACCACAGTACTATGATGACCCGGCAAAGTTAACCATCGTTGAAGAAGTTAGAGATGGCTCGGGGCGGCGGCCGTGATGGCGCGCCGCTTGTGCGCCACCGACCGCAGCACGGCCCCAACGCGATCGCGGACTACATTCAGCAGTCGATAGAGGCACTGGCGCCGCAAGAACCACTGGATTTGGCGCCGAAACGGCGGCGACAGAGGCCGCGCAAGAAGACCTCTTCTTCGTCAGCACCAGGGCCGACCCCAGCGGCACGCCTCGTGCAAGCCCGACGAGTGTGCGTGCGCAACCTCTTGTCGCCGCAAGAGCTTGAAGACGAAGACGAGTATGCCGACATCGTCGCGGATCTTCACGCCGATTTCGAGCGATTTGGAGTGATCGCGGCACTGGCCGTGGATCGCGTGACGGGCGACGTCGTCGTAGAGTACGAGCACGAGACGCACGCAGCAGCCTGTGTGGAGGCCAAGCACGGGCAACGCTACGGAGGCAGAGAGCTGGCAGTGACGCTCGAGTGTCATGACCAGCAAGAGCACGACGCGCGTGAAGAGAAACCACGGCAACAAGTGGAGCTTCCCGCTGCAGCGGACGACGACGGTACTGGATTCCGACCGAAGACGAAACGAAAGCGCCGCAGCAAGATCAAGAACGCTGTCATACGCGCGCAGGCGGGGCAAAGTAAAGACCTGGCGCCACGTGGGGTTCTGGTGAGGAACATGGTGGAGGCGGACGAAGTCGCATGCGATGACGAGTATGAGGACGTGGTAAGCGATGTGACCGACGTGCTCAGTCGCCACGGGGAGACTATCCAGCTCACGATCGTCCGGGAGCGCGACGCGGACGCATACAGGCAGCCGGGAGACGTGGTCGTGGAGTTTGTCGATGAGGCGACCGCGCGGGCTGCGTTCGAGTCCCTCCACGACTCGAAGTATGGCGGTCGCACGCTGACGTGCACTTGGGTCGAGACTCCACAGCGCCAGGAAGCGACCGTGTATGTGAATGGCGTGTTGGATCCGAACGAACTCCAGGATGATGATGAATACGACGATGTTTGTGAGGAAGTCGAGGGCTACTTCAGAGGCACCGTGGACGGTTGGGACGAAGTATCGATTGCACGAGAGTCAGGGCAAGTGGCTCTTCGATTCATAGGTCCTGCTGCGGCTGCCGCTGCAGTGGAGACGCTTACGCTGAAGAGCTACGGTGGAAAGAGACTGGTCGTGCGCCTTCACCAGCCATCGGAGATCCCTCTTACTCTAGCAGCTCAGACATCAGAGAAGCCCGTCACCACGAAGATCAGCATCCCCGCACCCCAAGTATCGGATGCGCTGGTGACTATGCTAGTGGCTTTCGTACAAAGATTAGCGTCCCTCCAGGTACGTATTCGTTTTGGGGAGATCTACAGTAGGGTTTTATCTCACGGGCTTGTGGGGGTTTTACTTGACAGGAACGCGCTCATATCCAGAACCCGCTCCGTGACAAGCGATCGCGGCGCCTAGTGCTCGGTCTTCACGAAGTGCGACGTGGTCTGCAGTCCCACAAAATCAAAGTGCTCTTGCTGGCAACCGACTTCGATGCGTGCGACGTCGTGGACGACCGACTCGGCGAGATCATCGCGATGGCGACGCAAGAGGAAATCCCAATGATGCGTGCACTCACTCGGTATGTATGTGCAGTGTGGATCCTGCCGTCAGTCCACCATCTCAACTCACATGTATTTGGTCCTTGATCTATCAGTCGAAAGCTTGGCCGCATCCTCAAAAAGCATGCGCGTGTGAGTTGTGTTGGTGTGTATTCCTACGAAGGCGCGAACGACCAGTTTCGTGAGATTCGGAGAGAGCACGAGCGGCTCACGCGCACAGCTTCAGCCGTGGCGACGCCAGTCTGACCCGGTTGCTTGACATGTTTACAGCTTCCACGTGCGGTAATACGCGTCGCGGTCGATGCGCGGCTCCCAAGTACTGGAGCGGTCGGATGATGACGACGGAGTTGCGAGCGTAATGATCTTCTTGCACGCGTCGATTTGCTGCTTGGCGTGGCTGGCAGAAGGAAATGCAGTATACTTAGCCAGACACCCATTCCCGATAAAGTGGTCCAACGCACCGGTCGCTCGCTTGAGCCACGAACGCGAGACAAGTGCTCAGCTCACGCGTGGTCGGGAATGCTTCCAATGAACAAGTGAGAGACTCGTTGCGTGGGTCCTTCCTCTCAAACGCATCGACAAGACGAGCGAGATCGCACTGGATGACATCAAGTGGAAGATCGGCCAACAGCGTCTGTGCGACAATGTAGCGCTCGGAACTTGCAGGGCGACTCGTCTGCACGACACCAATGAACCACAAGTCAGTCGGCGATCGAGCTATCTACTCAGCAGCCTCAGTAATATCAGCACCGCACCACGGGCTTGACGATCGCGATCTCAGAGAAGCAATTGTGTAGCAGCCAAACGAGCTGCAGCATGAGCGGCGACGAGAGCTCAAACGTCTTGCACACAAACCGACCACCCACTCGCAGAACATGAAACATGGTGAGCGTTTCGGCGAGTACAAGCCGCGTCATCAGCACCTCCTGTGGCGTCCGAACACAAAATGTATCAACGCCATGTCTCATCGCACGTAGTTGATACTTGGTGTACCTGGCAGCTCTGGTCACGCGCGTCTGGGAAGCCTCCGTCAGCCACAACAAGGTGCGCGCCCGCTGGGTACTTTTCCCGTAGTGTGTCGCGGAAGCTGTGGATGTTGTCAAGCTTGTACAAGTCGCCCGTGCCGTCTGCTCCGTCGCAGATGTGGAACACCGCACTGTCCTTGTCGTCGTTGGTGACTTTCCAGTCACACCACGGCGCTCCCTTGAGTGTGATACCAAAGCCAACTGCAGTGCGTTGCTGCTGGGCCGTCGCATTGCACGCTTGTGTGCCCGACGCGCCTGTGAGTCTCCACAGCAAGTACTCGGAGAAGCCACCCGGGCCGCCACAGACATCGGCAAACACAAACGGTTCATCCTCGCGCGAGTGCTGCGTCCACTGAAACAGGAAATCTAAGTTGGCCATCTTCATGGCCGAGCGATTGATGAAGCGGTGACGGCCCAGCGGTTCGAACGGATTTGAACGGCGCCGCGCGTGGGCAAATGCCGCCGACTCCAAATGCTCGAATCTGGAATGTACCCATGCGTCAGAAATATACGACCACAGTGAGCCCAGGCATAATGACATTACCTCGCTTTAGTGGCATCCAAGCGCGCGAGGAGCTCCATGGATGCTGTAGGCAGAGACCACTTGACCGCGGCTCCGTCGTCGTCAGCATACGCGCCGCTCTCCGTCGCCGATGACCGTCTGCTGAGGAGCTTCTGCCCATGTGACGGCTGCAGCAGCGACGCGACGCCTTGTGGGGAAATGCGGAGACAAGACGCTGGTAACTCGTCACCACTCGGCTCGACCGCCGTGCCAGGCACGACGTGGTGCAGCGGCGCACTGCCACTGCTGCCACCGCCACCACGACGTAGTCGCTTACGCGGTCGTCCGAACGACGAGAAGCCCATGAGTGATTGCATCGCGTGGTCGTCGTCCCCCATGAGGACGAGTCACTCGAGACCTGCAGTTGTGGACTGGGTTGTTTTGAGAATTGAAGAAGTGATTGATCACCATCAAGATAACGATTGCTATATTACGCCAAGTGCTCTATTCTGTGTGTTTGTGTTTGAGTGTTCCTGCCTCGCGCCAGGCCTCGCAAAATGTTTCAGACGTTCGCTTCGGATCCGGTATTCGAGTTCTTGCGGTTGCCGCTGCTGTTGCCGTTGCGTATCCACGCCACACGGTGCTGCACCGAGTCCAGCTCGGCCTCGAGCTGGAGCTCACGGGCCACACTCTCGCTCAGCAGCTGCTCGAGGTACTTGATGCGGCTCTGGTCGGGCGCCATCATGATCGCCTCGCGGATGTTGCGGCCCTGCGCGCGCTGCCGCGTGCGCTCCTCGGCGCCGCGGCGGTACCGATCGAGCTCTTCGTCGTCAAATTCGTCCACGGCCTCGACGCGTTGTTGCGTAAACTTGTCACCGTAGTCGTGGTTGCCAAACTCTTCTTCGTTGATCATCGGCGAGTGGTCAGCCGAGAGCGACATGCGCAGCTCCATCTCGTCGTCATCGCTCATGTCCGAGCAGTCCGACAACGCCGAGCGAATGCGCATCTCGTCAAAGTCGTGGATCTCATCAATCTCGAGCCGCAACGCCTTCTCGACTTCGTCGAAGTCGGCGCGCCGCGGGTCGCCCATATCGTACGCGAGATCGTCGTCGCGGCCACCATCTTCCGGGTCCACGGGGTTCATGTACTCCATGTAGTCCGGATGGCTCTCTGGATCCCATCGGAAAAACATGGCGTCCCACAAAACGACGCGCTTCAAGTTCGCGCGCGGGTAGATCACGCGGTTGGTCGCGCGGAACATTGGGTTCTTGAACGGCCCAGGGCTCTCGAGCACGGGTGTCCACACCGACTCGGTGCGTTCCCAGACCTTTTCAAAAATGCGCTCGCGCTCCGTGTTGTACAAAAACGATCCGTAGAGCCCCGACGTGAGCGCATCCGCGACGTGAAGCAGGAGCTTCTCATTAAACTCGAACGCCGTTGGAAACTGCCGCGTCATCTGCCACACACAGTCCAAGAACTGGAGCATCACGGGCGAGCGTTCGTTCGGCTGATCGGTCGAGTCTTTGCCGACGCCCACGCGGTCAGCAAACTTGTGGCCAAACGAACACCATTCCTTCTCGATCAGCACGGCAAACCCACGAATCGTACGGTAATACGGATCGAGAATGAGCTGCGCAAGACCGACAAGCTGTGGCGTGCGATCCCATCCGTCACTGCAGTGCACAAGCACAGACGCGCCGTCTTCATGCAGGACCTCAGCGACACGACGTGCACCAGAAAGCACGCGCATGACGTGCTTGAGCCAGCGCGTATCTGTCAAAGGGAGAAACACAATCAATCAATTAGCTCTTGTCGACTTCGCAGATTGAGTATGCGCAACGTACTCTCGAGGCGGTTGTGGTAGTGCTTGTCACCATCATCCACAGTGTTGGGGCTGACGAGAGCTGCGGATGAACACATAGTGAAGTAGTCAGCACATATCACCGGCCGAAACAAATCTGGAGTCTGAACTTACCCTTGAGTGCATCAAGCGACTCGCGCATCTTGTGGATGTTGGCAATGCCCATAAACTCGACATTAGCATTGTCGTAATGCTGCGAGTTCTCCACGCCCTTTCCCTTGAGACGATTGCCCTTCGTCGCGATCGGTTTCCGCGCGTCGATGATATGAAGCGGCGGCGATTCGCCGCTGCCATTCTTCCGCGCCGAGTCGCGGTACGCCTTGAGCAGTATCCGATCCGGCTCGGAGCGGTTGCCGGCCATGCCGTAATTGGGTTGCGACGACCGCGCGAGCACACACTTGTTCACAGGATGACGCCATACAACGACGGGGAGCCGCGCACGCGACCGGAACCGTGCCGATTGAACTAGCTGCTCTTCGGTCATGATCGATGGCACAACCATGAGCTGTGGGTACGTCGGGCTGAAGCGGAACTTGGAGTTCTTGAGCAGACGCCAGGTGATGATGTTGGGGTCGACGCCGTGCTTGCGGTTGAATGAGTCGGTGCGTAGGAATCCGAGCCGCTGGTACTCCGCCACGGGAGAATATAGCAACCACCCGTCCTCGCGCTGGCCGTGCTTCGTCATCATTCTCGCTTTCTTCTCCGCGTAGTAGTCAAATGCAAACACCGCGCCCATCATATTGGGCGGACGCATGCGTTGGATCAGAGCATTCAGCCACCGGAAATCAGGAGTCGATGGCAGTTGGTCGTAGCCCTTCTTCTTGGTGTACGCGTCGTGCATTGCGAGGCGGATCGTGCGCAAGTCCTTGCACGAGATGAGCAGCATGAGTCCATCGCGAGTGATCACATCGAGTGCTGACAGCGGCACTTCAAATGACCCAAACTTCCACGACGAGTCGTACGGAGAGAACGTGATGCGGTACGTCGTAATCTTGAGCACTCCTTGAACAGCGCGGTCGCTCTGCGACATCACGACCAGATTGGTCACGCGCTGGACGTGTTCCAGCACCGCCTCACCGGGCAGCGGCGTGAAGTTGTCGGCCATGATCGACTCGCGCTGCTTGGCGCGCGACGACTCGAGCGACGTGACCGTCGCATCGTCCGACATCATCGACACCTCGGTGCCGCGGAACGGCGGGATGCCTTTCTTGGACATGACCTTGCCCTGCTCGAGCGCGTCAATGAAGTTAGCACGTTCTTCGGTGCTGAGGAACACAATCTTCTTGCTGATGGACGTCGCGCCCGTCTGGATCTTGAGCTGCATGCCGAGTCGCGCCTGCGGGCGCGCCGTCACAGCGGCACACGAGTAACTCTCGCGGTTTTCATGGGGCGAGATAAAACTCAGCATTCGTGATTCAATGTCGACTTGGAGCTGGATCGTCGCCTTCTTGGAGCCCAGCTTCTCGAGCACGCTATCCGACTTGCGGACCGTGAAATGAAACAGCGTAATGTCGGACCGCGGCGCTGGCATCGAGTCGCCCCGCGAGTTGAGACCGAAAATGTTGGCGTGGGACGAACGGCTGCGGCCATTCTCGGCCAGCATGTTGATCTCAGCGAGCGTATCAGCCGAGAGAGCAGAGGACCGCACGGCGGTCGAGCGCGTGCTGTACATCGACGACATGGAGGAGCCATGGGACGGGCCCACTTGAGTAGCGCCTGACGACGGCGCACTGGTCGAGTACTGGCCAAACGAATTTCGACCGCCGCTTTCCGTCGTGCGTGGAATCTCCATGGCGAGCTTCGGCGACGACGACAAGTTCGAGCTGCCGGCGCTGCTCTCAAAGGACCGCTCCGTGGCGTGGAGGCTCGAGAGGGAGGTTGGCGGCGGCGGTGGCGCCGGGCGACTGTTGGAACTGCCGGCGCTGGCGTTCATGCCGGTCGTGGGCGTCGACAAGTGGCTCAGCGTGAGATCGCTCTCGCGCTCGGCGTACCGTTGGTATCCTTGCTGGTTTTGCTGTTGCTGCTGTTGCTGTTGCTGACGCTGTTGCTGCTGTTGCTGCTGCTGTTGCTGCTGTTGTTGC